>JAAAWM010011511.1:25000-83959 GCA_036873465.1 Thinopyrum obtusiflorum
TCCTAGATTGATCTTGGTGACACGTAGGAATATTTTGAATTATTACTACGTTCCCCAACAGTGGCATCATGACCTAGGTCTATGGGTAGATTCTATGCACGAGTAGAACACAAGTAGTTGTGGGCGATGATTTGTTCAATTTTCTTACCGTTACTAGTCCTATCTTGATTCGGCGGCATTGTGGGATGAAGCGGCCCGGACCGACCTTACATGTATGCTTACGTGAGACAGGTTCCACCGACTGACATGCACTTGTTTCATAAGGTGGCTAGAGGGTGTCTGTCTCTCCCACTTTAGTCGGATCGGATTCGATGAAGAGGGTCCTTATGAAGGGTAAATAGCAATTGGCATATCACCGTTGTGGCTTTTGCGTAGGTAAGAAATGTTCTTGCTAGAAATCCATAGCAGCCACGTAAAACATGCAACAACAATTAGAGGACGTCCAACTTGTTTTTGCAGGGTATGCTATGTGATGTGATATGGCCAAAAGGATGTGATGAATTATATATGAGATGTATGAGATTGATCATGTTCTTGTAATAGGAACCACGACTTGCATGTCGATGAGTATGACAACCGGCAGGAGTCATAGGAGTTGTCTTAATTTATTGTATGACCTGCGTGTCAATGAAAACGTCATGTAATTACTTTACTTTATTGCTAACCGTTAGCCATAGTAGTAGAAGTAATAGTTGGCGAGACAACTACATGAAGATACGATGATGGAGATCATGGTGTCATGCTGGTGACGATGGTGATCAAGCCGCGCCTCAAAGATGGAGATCAAAAGTGCAAGATGATATTGGCCATATCATGTCACTTTATGATTTGCATGTGATGTTTATCATGTTTACATCTTATTTTCTTAGAACGACAGTAGCATCATTGCGAAGGTTCGTTGTTTCGAAGCACCGCGTGATGATTCGGTGTGATAGATTCTAACGTTCGCATACAACGGGTGTAAGCCAGATTTACACATGCGAAACACTTAGGTTGACTTGACAAGCCTAGCATGTACAGACATGTCCTCGGAACACGAGAGACCGAAAGGTCGAACATGAGTCGTATAGTAGATGCGATCAACATGGAGATGTTCACCGTTGATGACTAGTCCGTCTCACGTGATGATCGGACACGGCCTAGTCGATTCAGATGTATCACTTAGATGACTAGAGGGATGTCTATCTGAGTGGGAGTTCATTAAATAATTTGATTATATGAACTTAATTCTCATGAACTTAGTCTAAAATTGTCTTTACAATCTATCCTGTAGATCCAATGGCCCACGCTAATGTTGCCCTCAACTTCAACACGTTCCTAGAGAAAACCAAGATGAAAGACGATGGAAGCAACTATACGGACTAGTCCGTAACTTGAGGATCATCCTCATAGCTTCCAAGAAAGCATATGTACTTGAAGCACCGCTAGGTGACGCACCCATTTTCCCAACAACTCAAGACGTTATGAACGCGTGGCAGTCACGTAGTGATGATTACTCCATGGTTCAGTGCGGCATGCTTTACAGCTTAGAACCAGGGCTCCAAAAGCGTTTTGAGCAACACGGAGCATATGAGATGTTCCAAGAGCTAAGAATGGTTTTCCAAGCTCATGCCCGGGTAGAGAGATATGAGGTCTCCGACAAGTTCTTCAGTTGTAAGATGGAGGAAAACAGTTCTGTCAGTGAGCATATACTCAAAATGTCTGGGTTGCACAACCGCTTGTCTCAACTAGGAGTTAATCTTCCATATGACTCGGTCATTGACAGAATCCTCCAGTCGCTTCCACATAGCTACAAGAGCTTCGTGATGAACTTCAATATGCAAGGGATTGAGAAGACCATTCCTGAGTTATATTCGATGCTAAAATCAGCAGTTGTGGAGATCAAAAAGGAACATCAAGTGTTGATGGTGAATAAGACCACTAGTTTCAAGAAAGGAAAGGGTAAGAAGAACTTCAAGAAGGACGACAAGGGAGTTGCTGCGCACGGTAAGTCAGTTGCCGGGAAGAAGCCTGAGCCTGAGTGCTTTTATTGCAAGGGAAATGGTCACTGGAAGCGGAACTACCCCAAGTACTTAGCGGATAAGAAGGCCGGCAACGTCAAAGGTATATATGATATACATGTTATTGATGTGTACCTTACCAGCGCTCGTAGTAGCTCCTGGGTATTTGATACCGGTGCGGTTGCTCACATTTGTAACTCGAAACAGGACCTGCGGAATAAGCGGAGACTGGCGAAGGACGAGGTGATGATGCGCGTCGGGGATGGTTCCAAGGTCGATGTGATCGCCGTCGGCACGCTACCTCTACTTCTACCTTCGGGATTAGTTTTAAACCTCAATAATTGTTATTTAGTGCCAACTTTGAGCATGAACATTGTATCTGGATCTCGTTTAATGCAAGATGGCTACTCATTTAAATCCGAGAATAATGGTTGTTCTATTTATATGAGAGATATTTTTGATGGTCATGCCCCGCTGGTCAATGGTTTATTTTTACTGAATCTCGAACGTGATGTTACACATATTCATAGTGTGAATGCCAAAAGATGTAAGGTTGATAATGATAGTCCCACATACTTGTGGCACTGCCGCCTTGGTCATATTGGTGTCAAACGCATGAAGAAACTCAATGCAGATGGACTTTTGGAGTCTCTTGATTATGAATCATTTGACACGTGCGAACCATGCCTCATGGGCAAAATGACCAAGACTCCGTTCTCCGGAACAATGGAGCGAGCAACCAACTTGTTGGAAATAATACATACTGATGTATGCGGTCCAATGAGCGTTGAGGCTCGCGGTGGCTATCGTTATGTTCTCACCCTCACTGGTGACTTAAGTAGATATGGGTATGTCTACATAATGAAACACAAGTATGAGACCTTTGAAAAGTTCAAGGAATTTCAGAACGAGGCAGAGAATCAACATGACAGGAAAATAAAGTTCTTATGATCAAATCATGGAGGAGAATATTTGAGTCATGAGTTTGGCACGCAGTTAAGGAAATGTGGAATTGTTTCACAACTCACGCCGCCTGGAACACCTCAGAGTAATGGTGTGCCCGAACGTCGTAATCGCACTCTATTGGATATGGTGCGATCTATGATGTCTCTTACCGATCTACTGCTATCATTTTGGGGTTATGCTTTAGAGACTGCCGCATTCACTTTAAATAGGGCACTGTCTAAATCCGTTGAGACGACACTGTATGAATTATGGTTTGGGAAGAAACCTAAGCTGTTGTTTTTGAAAGTTTGGGGATGCGATGTTTATGTCAAGAAACTTCAACCTGTAAAGCTCGAACCCAAATCAGAAAAGTGCGTCTTCATAGGATACCCTAAGGAAACTATTGGGTATACCTTCTACCTCAGATCCAAAGGCAAGATCTTTGTTGCCAAGAATGGATCCTTTCTGGAGAACGAGTTTCTCTCGAAAGAAGTAAGTGCGAGGAAAGTAGAACTTGATGAGGTACCCCCTCTTGAACCAGAGAGTAGCGCAGCACAGGAAAATGTTTGAGTGGTGCCTGCACCGACTAGAGAGGAAGTTAATGGTGATGATCATGGAACTTCGGATCAAGTTGCTATTGAACTTCGTAGGTCCACGAGGACACATTCCGCACCAGAGTGGTATGGCAACCCTGTCCTGGAAATCATGTTGTTAGAGAATGGTGAACCTTCAAACTATGAAGAAGCGATGGCGGGTCCGGATTCCAACAAATGGTTTGAACCATGAAATCCGAGATAGGATCCATGTATGAGAACAAAGTATGGACTTTGGTGGACTTGCTCGAGGATCGGCAAGCCATAGAGAATAAGTTGATCTTTAAGAAGAAGACTGACACAGATGGTAATGTGACCGTTTATAAGGCTCGGCTTGTCGCTAAGGGTTATCGACAAGTTCAAGGAGTTGACTACGATGAGACTTTCTCACCTGTAGCGATGCTGAAGTCCGTCCGAATCATGTTAGCAATTGCCGCATTTTAGGATTATGAGATCTGGCAAATGGACTTCAAAACGACATTCCTTAACGGTTTCCTTAAGGAAGAATTGTATATGATGCAGCCGGAAAGTTTTGTCGATCCTAAGAATGCTGACAAGGTATGCAAGCTCTAGCACTCCATCTATGAGCTGGTGCAAGCATCACGGAGTTGTAACTTTCGCTTTGATGAAGTGATCAAAGCGTTTGGGTTTATACAGACTTATGGAGAATCCTGTATTTACAAGAAAGTGAGTGGGAGCTCTGTAGCATTTCTCATATTATATGTGGATGACATACTGTTGATGGGAAATGATATAGAACTTTTGGAAAGCATAAAGGCCTACTTGAATAAGTGTTTTTCAATGAAGGACCTTGGAGAAGCTGCTTACATATTAGGCATCGGGATTTATAGAGATAGATCGAGACGCCTCATTGGTCTTTCACAAAGCACATACCTTGACAAGATATTGAAGAAGTTCAATATGGATCAGCCCAAGAAGGGGTTCTTGCCTGTATTGCAAGGTATGAGATTGAGCGCAGCTCAACGCCCGACCTCGGCAGAAGAAAGAGAAAAGATGAGTGTCATCCCCTATGCCTCAGCCATAGGATCTATTATGTATGACATGCTGTGTACCAGACCTAATGTGAACCTTGCCATAAGTTTGGTAGGGAGGTACCAAAGTTATCCCGGTATGGGACACTGGACAGCGGTCAAGAATATCCTGAAGTACCTGAAAAGGACTAAGGATATTTTTCTCGTTTATGGAGGTGCCGAAGAGCTCGTCGTAAAGGGTTACGTCAATGCTAGCTTCGACACAGATCTAGATGACTCTAAGTCACAAACCGGATACGTGTATATTTCGAATGGTGGGGCAGTCAGCTGGTGCAGTTGTAAAGTACATACGGATCTAAATGTCGCAGATCCATTGACTAAACCTCTTCCACGAGCAAAACATGATCAGCACCAGAACTCTATGGGTGTTCGATTCATCACAATGTAACTAGATTATTAACTCTAGTGCAAGTGGGAGACTGTTGGAAATATGCCCTAGATGCAATAATAAAATGGTTATTATTATATTTCCTTGTTCATGATAATTGTCTATTGTGAATGCTATAATTGTATTAACCGGAAACCGTAATACATGTGTGAATACATAGACCACAACATGTCCCTAGTGAGCCTCTAGTTGACTAGCTCGTTGATCAATAGATGGTTGTGGTTTCCTGACCATGGACATTGGATGTTGTTGATAACGGGATCACATCATTAGGAGAATGATGTGATGGAGAAGACCCAATCCTAAGCATATCACAAGATTGTGTAGTTCGTTTGCTTGAGCTTTTCCAATGTTAAGTATCTTTCCTTAGACCATGAGATTGTGCAACTCCCGGATACCGTAGGAGTGCTTTGGGTGTATCAAATGTCACAATGTAACTGGGTGGCTAGAAAGGTGCACTACAGGTATCTCCGAAAGTGTCTTTTGGGTTGGACGAATCGAGACTGGGATTTGTCACTCCGTATGACGGAGAGGTATCTCTGGGCCCACTCGGTAATGCATCATCATAATGAGCTCAATGTGACTAAGGAGTTAGCCATGGGATCATGCGTTACGGAACGACTAAAGAGACTTGCCGGTAACGAGATTGAACAAGGTATAGGGATGTCGATGATCGAATCTCGGGCAAGTAACATACCGATGGACAAAGGGAATTGTATACGGGATTGATTGAATCCCCGACATCATGGTTCATCCGATGAGATCATCGTGGAACATGTGGGAGCAAATATGGGTATCCAGATCCCGCTATTGGTTATTGGCCGGAGAGATGTCTCGGTCATGTCTGCATGGTTCCCGAACCCGTAGGGTCTACACAATTAAGGTTCGGTGATGCTAGAGTAGTTATGGGAAATTGTATGTGGTTACCGAAAGTTGTTCGGAGTCCCGGATGAGATCCCGGACGTCACGAGGAGTTCCAGAATGGTTCGGAGGTGCAGATTTATCTATGGGAAGTCTAGTTCCAGTCGCCGGAATAGTTTTGGGGGTTATCGGTATTGTACCGGGACCACCGAAAGGGTTCCAGGGGTCCACCGGGTAGGGCCACATGCCTCGGAGGGCTTAGTGGGCTGAATATGGGTGGGGACCAGCCCCTTAGTGGGCTGGTGCGCCCCCCCAAGGGCCCAAGACGCCTAGGGTTGAAAACCCTAGGGGGTGGGGGCGCCTCCCACTTGCTTGGGGGGCAAGTCTCCCCCCTTGGCCGCCCCCCCTCTAGATGCTTCTAAGGGGGCCGGCCCCCTCTCCCTTCACCCGATAAATAGTGGGGGTGGGAGGGCAGCCGCACTCTTCCCCTGGGGCAGCCCTCCCCTTCATACACCTCTTCCTCCTCTGTAGTGCTTAGCGAAGCTCTGCCGGAGAACCACGAGCTCCACCACCACGCCGTCGTGCTGCCGGAGTTCTCCCTCAACTTCTCCTCTCCCCTTGCTGGATCAAGAAGGAGGAGACGTCACCGGGCTGTACTTGTGTTGAATGCGGAGGCGCCGTCCGTTCGGCGCTTGGATCGGATCTTCTGCGATTTGAATCACCGCGAGTACGACTCCATCAACCGCGTTCTTGTAACGCTTCCCCTTAGCGATCTTCAAGGGCATGAAGATGCACCCCCTCTCTCTCGTTGCTAGCATCTCCTAGATTGATCTTGGTGACACGTAGGAAAATTTTGAATTATTACTATGTTCCCCAACAGCAGCCCCCCTCTGGTAGTTATTTGCTCCAGTATTTTTCATATGTGCCAAAACAATTCTCCGTAGAATTTCAGCTCATTTGGAGATATGCAGAATAGGTAACTCTGATGTAGCTTTTTTAGGTCCAGAATTCTAGCTGCCCGTATTCTCCCTCTTTGTATATACCTTGCATATTATCAGAGAAAAGGCATTAGACTTACTCCATAAAGAATTATTATGCATAAAAACATCATAAATAATGGTAGTAAAACATGATGCAAAATGGACGTATCAACTCCCCCAAGCTTAGACCTCGCTTCTCCTCAAGCAAAAGCTGATATCGAAAATCATGTCCACATGTTTAGAGAGAGACGTGTCGATAAAAATGAAAGATGGACATAGTTTCATCATGCTTATTATTATAACAGCAACAGACTTTATCATATAGCTCTATCATATAACTTCTCCTGAATGAGTAGTAATTCATCACAACATCAAAGTAAAAGGCATAAACTTAATTTAAAACCAACTAACTATGTTCTTAGTCAACTTTGCAAGTACAATTTATCATATTTCTTGCAAGGGTCATGTATCGAAGACTTTTGGCAAGTCGACATACTCAACCATCATTTAATCTTATATGATTGCTAACACTCACAACATATATATATATATATATATGAGCAAAAAGTTTCTACTGGACACAAAGAAATATAGGGGCTTATAGTTTCGCCTCCCAACTTATTCACCTCAAGGGTGATGTCAACAATAATAACTCTTGCTACCTCATATCCAACTGGATATATGAGCCTAGATCTTTCCACACCACATGATGCTTGCCAAAGAGAAAATAAAAAGGAATAGAGGAAAAACTTTGACTCTTGCATAAATTAAATACATATAAGTAAAAGATAGTCCCTTCACAGAGGGAAACAGAAATTGTCATGCACTTTTTGGTTTGTATGCACAATCTCTTAATGCAAAATAAAGTCACATTATATTGCACCTTACGATAGCAACCTTTATTATGCAGTCCATCATTTTTATTACTTTGCCATCACAAGTTCATACAACGCTTAATTTCTCTTACACTAAATGATCAGACACATTTAGAAGCAATTTTTATTGTCTTATTGCACCAATGACAACTTACTTAAAGGATCTTGCTCAATCCATATGTAGGTATGGTGGACTCTGAAAACATTGATTTGGGTTTAAGGATTTTGGATGCATAAGTAGTATCTCTACTTAGCGCAGAATTTTGGCTAGCAAAGATATTGGGCAAGCAACACATGTTGAAGGATCTATGACAATATAACTTCTATGTGAATAAGAACAAACATAAATCATTACATTGTCTTCCTTGTGCAACGTCAAAAGTTTTGGCATAAGATATTTAGTGGGGGCTCAGAATCATAAAAGATGTCCAAGATAGTG
The DNA here is from genome assembly GCA_036873465.1 of Thinopyrum obtusiflorum. Lineage (NCBI taxonomy): Eukaryota > Viridiplantae > Streptophyta > Magnoliopsida > Poales > Poaceae > Thinopyrum > Thinopyrum obtusiflorum. Next base: position 33,134 of record JAAAWM010011511.1, read on the forward strand.
TTTTTGCATGTGAATCTTCTCTTCCCTTATTAATTCTTTCATGAATTGTGTCATTGACCAATGCTATGTTTGTCAACTTCCAACAAATTTTACCACTTATACTTTTCCTTGTGTGATGTCATTACTTACCATAAGATTAGCATATGTTCTTTTTCATCATTTCCTTTTATTTTGATTGAAACATAAAATTAAAGAACCAAAACTCAAACTAAACTTTGTTATATAACTCTCACTCGATTACATTGATAAATAGGTCACAAAACTAGCACTTGAAAATAGATCATACTAAACTTTTATTCAACTAAATCATGAAATAGCTAAAGATCGAACTAAGATAGGTAATGGTAATAAAGGTGATGGTGATACGATAGCGGGGCATCTCCCCCAAGCTTGGCAAAAGCCAAGGGGAGTGCCCATACCCGTGTACTCAGGTCTCCTTTTGTGGGGAAGATGATGATGCTGGTCGTGATGCGGTAGTCTTGTTCTGCTTGCTCACTTTACGCTTGGGGATGAAATTTTCCTCCTTCAAGCCATCAATCTCCTGCTCAAGCTTTAATATCTTTTTGCACAATGCCTGTTTATTTTCCTGCAGAAGACGAAAAGGGATAAACTGGATCTTTGGTTTCTTTGCTTTATTAGGGAGACTTCACTAACTTGAATTCCAGATGCATGTCCCCAGGTTGAGGTAGTGGGGATTCGTCTTCATCCGAGCTTGTCTCTTCTGTTCCCTTCAAGTCATAATCTTCTTCTTCCTCCGTGGTCCAGCCGTAGCGCTGCACATCCCCATAAACCTTTGGGCTTGTGATATAGTCTACAACATAGCTCTCTCCATCTGAATCTTGAGACAATATATTTTTAGATCTGGCAGAAAAATAGCGAGTAACAAGAACAGAGTATTTCTCCATGATGCGGTGGTCAATATGTCAGGGGAGTATATAAAGATTTTTTTATCTTGGGAAACAAGCAACAGAAGGAAAACGGAGTCGGGAAGGTGCCCGAGGGGCCCACCACCCACCATGGCGCGCCAGGAGGGGCAGGTGCGCCCTGGTGTCTTGTGGGCACGTGGGTTGCCTTCCTGGTTGTTTCTTATTGTCCTAATTTTTCTAATATTGCAAAACTGAAAGAAAATATTTTTGCGGATTTCTTGGAGTCCATTTACTTACCGTATCACGTACCTCTTCCTTTTCAGGGTTCTGGAGTGTTCTAGAAGGTTTCTTTTATGTGTTCCTCCGGTGTCAGGGTTTGAATAATATTGGTTTCAACATTAATAGGCGTACCTGAGATATAGTGTTTAATTCTTTGTCCATTGACCACCTTCGGGTTAGTACCTTCGGCATTATTGATCTTAATAGCTCCAGAGCGATAAACTTCTTCGATGATATATGGTCCTTCCCATTTAGAAATAAGTTTTCCTGAAAAAAATCAAAAAAGAGAGTTGTATAATCGAACATGTTCCCCAACTTTGAGTTCCCGCTTTTGGATTCTTTTGTCATGCCATCTTTTAACTTTTTGTGTAAACCGTTGGGCATTTTCATAAGCTTGGGTTCTCCATTCATCTAGTGAGCTAATATCAAATAACCTCTTTTCACTGGCAAGTTTGAAGTCATAATTGAGTTCTTTGGTTGCCCAATATGCTTTATGTTCTAACTGAAGAGGCAAATGGCAAGCTTTTCCATAAACCATGTTATATGGAGACATACCCATAGGATCTTTATAAGATGTTCTATAGGCCCAAAGTGCATCATCCAATTTCTTAGACCAATTTTTTTGAGACCTATTGATAGTTTTTTGTAATATTTGTTTTATTTCTCTATTTCTAAGTTCAACTTGACCACTAGATTGAGGATGATAGGGTGATACAGTTCTATGGTTAACATCATATTTAGCAAGCATTTTATGCAAAGCACCATGAATAAAATGTGAACCACCATCAGTCATTAAATATCTAGGGACTCCAAACCTTAGGAAAAGAACTTCTTTAAGCATTTTAATGGAGATGTTATGATCAGAACTACTAGTTGGAATAGCTTCTACCACTTAGTAACATAATCAACAGCAACCAAAATATGTGTATACCCATTACAGGAAGGAAAATGTCCCTATAATCAAAACCCCAAATATCAAATGGTTCAACAACAAGTGAATAATTCATAGGCATTTCCCAACGCTTACCAATATTACCTATTCTTCAACATTCATCCCAAGACAAGACAAACTTACAGGCATCCTTGAAGAGAGTAGGCCAATAAAAATCAGATTGTATTACCTTATGAGCAGTTCTATCTACCGCATGGTGTCCTCCATAAGCTTCGGAGTGACATTTCCATAGGATTTGTTCCTATTCATGCTCAGGTACACAGTGTCTAATAATACCATCTACTCCTTCTTTATAAAGATGTGGTTCATTCCAAAAGTAATGTCTTCAATCATAGAAGAATTTTTTATTTTGCTGGTATGTGAAACTAGGTGGTATACATTTAGCAACAATATAGTTAGCATAGTCAGCATACCAAGGAGTATTATGAGAAGCATTTATTGCAGCTAGTTGTTCATCAGGAAAGCTATCATCAATAGTTAGTGGGTCATCAAGAATATTTTCTAACCTAGACAAGTTATCAACTACGGGGTTCTCAGCTCATTTCGTATCAATGATACGTAAATCAAATTCTTGTAGCAAGAGAACCCACCTAATGAGTTTAGGTTTAGAATCTTTATTTTCCAGAAGATATTTTATAGCAGCATGATCAGTGTGAACAATTACTTTGGAATCAATGATGTAAGATCTGAATTTATCACAAGCAAACACAACTGCTAAAAATTCTTTCTCAGTGGTAGCATAGTTTCTTCGGGCACTGTCTAGAGTTTTGCTAGCATAACGGATAACATTTAATTTCTTATCAACTCATTGTCCTAGAACATCACCAACAACATAATCACTAGCGTCACACATAATTTCAAAAGGCAAGTTCCGGTTAGGTGGTTGAACTATAGGTGCAGAAGTTAAGGCTTTCTTAAGTGTTTCAAAGGCTTCTACACAATCATCATCAAAAACAAATGGAACATCCTGTTGTAAAAGATTAGTAAGAGGCCTAGAAATTTTAAGAGAAGTCTCTAATAAACCTCCTATAGAAACCAGCATGACCAAGGAAACTACGAATACCTTTGATATCTTTAGGACATGGCATTTTCTCAATTGCATCAACTTTAGCTCTATGCACCTCAATACCTCATTTAGAAAATTTATGCCCCAAGTCAATGCCTTCATTAACAATAAAGTGGCACTTCTCCCAATTCAAGAAAAGATTGGTTTCTTCACATCTCTGCAAAACTCGATCAAAGTTGCTTAAGAAATCATCAAAAGAAGTTCTGTAAACGGAAAAATCGTCCATGAAAACCTCAACTATCTTTTCACAAAAATCAGAGAATATAGGAGTCATACATCTTTGAAAGGTAGTAGGTGCATTGCATAAACCAAAAGACATACATCTATAAGCATAAGTTCCAAAGGGACAAGTAAAGGTGGTTTTCTCTTGATCAGGTTGTGAAACAAGTATTTGAGAGAAACCAGAATATCCATCAAGAAAAAAAAGTGTGTGTACTTTGATAGTCTTTCTAACATTTGATCAATGAAAGGCAGAGGGTAATGATCTTTTCTAGTAGCTTTGTTTAATTTTCTAAAATCAATTACCATTCTATAGCTAGTAACAATTCTTTGTGGAATAAGTTCATTTTTATCATTAGGAACAAAAGTAATACCTCCTTTCTTAGGGACACAATGAACAGGACTTACCCATCTACTATTAGCTATGTGATAGATTATACCTGCTTCCAGAAGTTTTAGTATTTCAGTTCTTACCACTTCTTTCATTTTAGGATTCAAATGTCATTGGTGATCAACAACGGGTTTAGCAACAGGTTCCATATTAATCTTGTGCTGACATAGAGAGGGACAAATGCCCTCAAGATCATCAAGAGTATATCCAATAGCAGCATGATGCTTCTTCCGAATTTTTAATAATCTCTCTTCTTCATGTTATGAAAGGTTAGCACTAATAATAAAATTATATATCTTTTTCTCATCAAGATAAGCATATTTCAAAGTGTCTGGCAGTTGGTTTATTCAAACACAGGATCACCGTGGAGGAGGACCTCCTAGAGTTTCAATAGGCAAATTGTGTTTAAGCAGAGGTTGTTGCTCAAAGAATTTTTTATCTATTTCATTTCTTTCATGCAAGTGCATATCATTTTCATGGTCTAGCGAATATTGTTCTAGTGGATCAGTAGGAGGTACGACAATAGAAGCAAGACCAATTATTTCATCATTATTAGGTAATTCTTTATCATGAGGTTGTGTACGAAACTCAGAGAAATTAAAGTCATGAGACACATCACCAAAGCTAACAACGATAGTTTCTTTCTCACAATCTATTTTAGCATTGACAGTGTTCAAGAAAGGTCTACCAAAAATTATGGGACAAAAGTCATCCTATGGGGAACCAAGAACTAGAAAAATAGTAGGATACTTTACTTTCCCAGAAAAGACTTCAACATCTCTAACAATCGCAAGTGGTGTGATTGTGTCTCTGTTTGCAAGTTTAATAGTAACATCTAAGTCATCTATTTCAGCGGGTGCTATATCATTCATAATTTCTTGGTATAAAGTAAAAGGAATAGTACTCACACTAGTACTTAAAACACATAAAGCATGATAGCATTGATTTCCTATTTTAGCTGAGACAACAGGCTTGCCAACTATAGGTCTATGTTTATCTTTTTCATCGGGTTTGGCAATTCTAGCAGCTTCATCACAGAAATAAATAACATGACCATCAATATTTTCTAACAAGAGATCCGTAACCATAGCAACACCAGCTTTACTTTAATTTGTTCACAGGGTTTAGGTGCTTTAATATTACTCTTATGAACCACAGTTGATGCCTTAGCATGTTCCTTTATCCTAACAGGGAAAGGTGGTTTTTGGATATAAGAAGTAGGCACAACTGGAACAACATTGTAAACAATAGTTTCATCTTTAGCTTTAACTTGTTCTTCAATTTCTTCTTTAACAGGGGGGTGATATTTAAACCACTTCTCCTTAGCGAGATAAACAAGAGTAGCAAATGATTCACAATCTAGTGCTAAACTTGTAAAAAGCATCGGTATTCATAAAAGATTTAACACAATCAAACTCAAGCTTAATACCTGACTCTTTACCTTCGTCGAGTTCCCAATCTTCAGAATTGTGTTTAATTCTTTCTAAAAGATCCCACTTGAATTCAATAGTCTTCTTCCTAAAAGAAGCAACACAACAAGTATCGAGCATGGATTGATCATTACGAGAAAGCCGAGCATAAATTTTTTGGATAATAATTTCTCTCAGGAGCTCATGATTGGGGCATGAATATAACATTGACTTAAGCCTCCCCCAAGATAGAGCGGTACTTTCTACTTCACGAGGCCAAAAATTATATATGTAATTCCGATCACGATGAACTAGATGCATAGGATAAAACTTTTGGTGAAATTCCAATTTCAATCGATTCCATTTCCATGATCCAATATCATCACATAGCCTATATCATGTCAATGCTTTTCCCTTCAAATATAAAGGGAAAACCTTCTTATTAACTTCATATCTGGGTAAACCTGCAAGCTTAAATAATCCACAAATTTCATCCACATGTATCAAGTGCATATCAGGATGTTCCGTTCCATCTCCTGCATAAGGATTAGCTAGCAGTTGTTCTATCATACCCAAAGGAATTTACTAACTAATATTTTCAGTAGGTGCAGCAGGTTGAGGGGCACCTCTTTGTGTTTCTGGTCGAGGTGAAGATACCCTGAACAAATCCCTCAAAGGATTGTTTTCCATAGTAACAAGTGACAGTAAATTTCAGCACATAGTATAAATTTTTCCTTACTGATTTCCACTTACCAAGAGCGCTTCACTCCCCGGCAATGGTGCCAGAAAAGATTCTTGATGACCCACATGTATAGGGATCAATCATCATCTTGTCAATAAGTAAGAGTGTCGAACCCAATGAGGAGCAGAAGGAAATGACAAGTGGTTTTCATCAAGGTATTTTCTGCAAGCACTGAAATTGTCGATAACAGGTAGTTTGATAGCAAGATAATTTGTAACCGACAAGTAACGGTAACGGTAAATAAAGTGCAGAAAGGTAGCCCAATCCTTTTTGTAGCATAGGACAGGCCAAAACGGTGTGTTATAATAAACAAAGTGTTCTTGAGGGCACACATGAATTTCATCTAGTCACTTTCATCATGTTGAATTTTTTCGCGTTCGCTTCTTTGATAATTTGATATGTGGGTGGACTGGTGCTTGGGTGTTGTTCTTACTTGAACAAGCCTACCACTTATGATTAACCCCCTCGCAAACATCCGCAACTATGAGAGAAGTATTAACATAAAATCTAACCATAGCATTAAACATATGGCTCCAAATCGGTCCCTTACGAAGTAACGCATACACTAGGTTTTCAGCTTCTGTTACTCTAGCGACCCATCATCTAATAACTACTCCACAATGCATTCCCTTAGGCCCAAAGATGGTGAAGTGTCATGTAGTCGACGTTCACATGACACCACTAAGGGAATCACAACATACATATCATCAAAATATCGAACACATGTCAAATTCACATGATTACTTGCAACATGACTTCTCCTGTGACCTCAAGAACAAAGGTAACTACTCACAAATGATATTCATGCTCAAGATTAGAGGGGTATTAAATATAATAATGGATCTGAACATATAATCTTCCACCAAATAAACCATATAGTAATCAACTACAAGATATAATCAACACTACTAGTCACCCACAAGTACCAATTTGAGGTTTCGGTACAAAGATTGAACACAAGAGATGAACTAGGGTTTGAGAGGAGATGGTTCTATTGAATATGTTGATGGAGATTGGCCTCCCAAAGATGAGAGGGTTGTTGGTGATGACGATGGCTTTGATTTCCCCCTCCAGGAGGGAAGTTCCCCTGGCGGAATCGCTCCGCCGGAGGGCAAAAGTGCTCCTGCCCAAGTTCCGCCTCGAGACAGCGGCGCTCTGTCCCAAAAGTCCTCTCCTTATTTTTTCTAGGTCAAAATGACTTATCACTGGTGCATGTCGGTGCTATACAAATGGTTTTTAACCCCTTTCCCCTACGGCATTTGGAACCGTCACCAAGTGAGTGTGGGCGATAGGGGGTCCTTCCCACACGACCCAGAAATCGTTGGGGATAGGCCCTCCTGGGACACAAGCTGGGGCCGTGTGCCATCACACGAACCCAATCATTTCCGTAGGTATGTACATCCCACACGGTAATCCGAGAAAATCATTTTCATAGGTATGTACATCCCACACGGTGAATCCCAGAAAAAAACTCCGTTCGTATGTATATCACACACAGTCAATCCAAGGAATACGTTTCCGTTCTTATGTACATCCCACACAGTCAATCCAGGGAAAACATTTCCGTTCGTACGTACATCCCACATAGTTTTATGTGTAGGCTTGTGTGTGAAAGGTGTAACTATCACACATGGTCTGCCTTGGTTAACTGTTTGCTTTTATCAACTATATCACATACAACTTGATGAAGAAAACTGTGTGGCATTGGGCTATCCATCGCAAGTGCTTTTACTGCTAGAACCGTTTGCAAAGGTCCATGACACATTTAGCAGGTTTATTAGTTTACAATTAATAATTCCAGTTTACGCAAATTGACATTTCATATCGAACAGCTGTTTGCCAATTTCATATCAGGCACATAAATATATTATAACATCACAGTACGGTAGCTACATGAAAACAGCACAGTACAACATATAGCTAGTTCAACTTCACAAGAACAATATATTGATTTCCCTAATCAAGATCATCCAGGCTCGTCTTATCCACCTCTGCTTTCAGTTCACTAAGAACCTGTTTTGCACAAGCCAACTGGGAAAGTGCCTCCTCCTTCGCCAACACCATCTTAGCAAAGTCTGATTTTAAAAATCTGAGCTCATTCTCCACCTTCAAATTTTTATCCCGCATCTTCAAATATTCCTTAGTGTTGACTACAGTTTCTCTAAGCCTAAGTCTGTTCTCTTCCTCATACATGCTCCAGAGCTTCGCTAGGCACATCTTCAAAGACCATGCCCACTCCAAGTAAGAACAGTTCCGTTCATCCTATAATATTTAAAACTAGATAAGTAACAATTGTAGGGGAAATGGGTTTATAGCAACATAGAAAATCACCAATGCTTATTTTCAAAAAATGAAGAAACAAGTTATTTATGACATATCTTCTTAAAAAGATCAATGTGCAAATGAATTAATTGCTACTGAGACAACAACCAAATTCTGGAACATCAGAAGCTATAATTAACTACAACGACGCTACAAGTTCTTACTTATGTACAATAAATAACAAATTGAACATTTTATGAGGAAGGTAAATATAACTGCAATAGCATAGCGACAGTGTTTGGATGACAGCAAATTTATACTAACAGGTGTGTACATGCACAAATTTAGTAACATAGAACTAATAGCACTAAGGCCGTCCACTATGTATGCCAAAACTGGGGTAAAGACAACTGTTGCTACATCTGGCACCGGTGCCCTACACTGCCTAGCTGATGCAGCGAAAAAAAAAATCAGGGACCCGGACTCCAGAGCACGTAGTTGCTCCGATGCCCAGTTCCTTCGTGCCATAAAGATTTAGTATTTTACTGCTTGGCTGCACGGATGTCTGGACCAAAGCTGGCTGCACAAACTGCTGAAGCGGTGCCAAATAATTTTCTAATGGCACCGCTGATGAGATGGCAACAATTTAAGATACTAGGTACAAACTATGACACTGTCTTAGGATGCGTTTGGTTGAAGTTGTGGTATGAATGGGTTGGGACCGTGACAGTGTCTGAGTCACATCTAACAAATGATTTGTAACAACGATAAAGGGTCTAACCTTCTCTGCACATGCCAGAAACTTCCTCCCACTGTCCACAGATTCAAACACAACTAGCTTCACACATGGAGATTGATGGTGACAACGAGCAGATAGATCTTCAACCACCCCACTCCATTCGTTGCCACTGATGGTCCTAGGGAGCTACAAGAGGAAGAAATGACTCAAATCGACCGCCGGGTAAAAATCCTTCATTCCAAGTCATAGCCCAAGAGAGAGAAGAGAGGCATACCCAGGTGGTGAAGGAGTCGTCACCTGAGGAGGAACCGCTGGAGAGGTCTTTGAAGAAGACCATGGCGACCCCGGCGGTAGGATGCGAGACGGCGAGAGCGAGGAAGCAGCTATAGCTTAGGAAGGAAGGAAGGAAGGAGGAAACATGGGAAATGTGACTTGTGGTCGGGGAGAAAAGGGGTGGGGAAGGGGGGCAGGGGTATATATTTTGGCGGTAGGCCAAAATTTTGGAAATGTGGAGGGAAACTTTGCGCGTGGTGCCGCCGGACCATTCACTTTGAATGATTGTGTGCATCGCAAACGATTCTTCTGCTTTACACGCATGGGATGAGTTTGATAATTCAAACTTCGGTGGAAATTTCCCCGGGTACGGCATTGCATAATTTAACATCACTTGCTAATTTGGGCACACAAAAGAGCGTACAGCAGACAAAGCACACTTACTGAATTGAGCAATTTTAGTAATTAAACAGAGCCAGTTGACCTAAACATTGCTCTAACAAAAGACCAGCATTAAAAACAAAGCCTAAGTATGCACAATTTTAACAAATCCGCCACCGCGCCGGCCTATGCATCGCCAATGTGAGATGAGACCTCGATGACTTGTCCTGGCGACATGCCGCTATTGGTGGACTCTGCGTCCCCCCTGCTGAAGTCGACCGCGTCCTCATCCTCGTCCTCGGCGCTGCCCTCAAGGTTGTAGTACTCGTAGTAGTGGCTGTGCCAGAGCTTGCGTTGGTACTCCACCGTCGATTCCTCGACGGACAGACTCTTCTCTACCTCGACCTTGACCACCCGCAACTCCTCCTCCCGGCGCTCCTCGATCTCCACCGCCTCCTGCATCTCCAGCTCCCGCTCGGCGACCTCATTAGGAAGCAGGTGCTCCATGGCCACCGCCGCCTTTTCAGACATGGGTTGCATGCTGGAGTCCGAGGTGGCCTGGATTATCTTGGTGTGTGCATCCTCGATCTTGGCATGGATGGCCTCGACCTGGGCCAAGGCGACATCGGCGGCACGGACGGTAGCTCGAGCACTCTCGGCATTTGCAGCCACCGTCGCAGTAGCAGCTGCAGCTGTCTCGGCTGCTGTAGCTGCCCTGTCGGCTGCCACAGATGCCCTCTCGGCGGAAGTGGCCGCGCTCAATGCGGATGCGGCGACACTCTCGGCGTAGGTGGCCGCGCAGGTGGCGGCGCTAGGGGGGACGCGGCCATCGTACAGGCCTTCACAAGAGTTTACACGATGTCATCTTTGCAAGAGGGGGGTGCGGGAATGGGGATCGGGATTCGTGGATTCAGGGGTTGCCGGCACTGGAGCAGACGAGCCGGTGAAGCTTAAGGAGGAAGACTTAAATAGACCCAGATATTTTCATCGCAAACTGTTCCTAGAAAACAACTGTGTATGATGTTGTAGATATTTTTTATTAGCTGTGAAAGACGAATTTGGAGTAAAGTGGCAACGGGTGGTGTTTTAAATGAACGAGAAATTTTGTAGTACTAATACAACTGTCATGTCAAAATTTGGAAAATTTCAGGGGTCATTTGACCTTTTAAGACATTTAAGTGATTTTCTAGCCATTTAATGACCGTAATTGAAATTTGAACTACATGTACATGCAACAGCTAACCATAACGGTTTGAAAACTCATATTTTGTGTACTTGTGTGCGATTTAATTCCATGTGCAGTAAATTGGAAGGAATTTTCAAACATATTGGTCTAACGGCTATGACACAATTAAGCATGGAGTGACATGGCACTTTAATTCCAAAAAATAAAAAAAATCAGAAACACACGAAACCTTGGTTGATGTAATGTCATGCCACCAAGATGATGTGGTAAAAAAATTGGTATGTTTGACGAAAGTTTGGACACACACCCCTCACAAACCGGAGCAACTCACTAGAAGGTTTGTGGTTCCGAGAGGGAACAATGCATGTTTGATGACAAACGGGTGATAGCTTCCTCTTACGACCTTCAATTTTTTTTCTACGTGTAACGTGCACTACTACAACTGTAATGTGAAATTTTGGAAATTTCTAGGGGTCATTTGACCTTTTAAAGACATTTAAATGATTTTCTAGCCATTTAATGACCATAATTCAAATTTGAACTACATCTACATGCAACGTCTAACCAAAACGGTTTGAAAAATCATATTTGTGTACTTGTGTGCGACTTAATTCCATGTGCAGTAAATTAGAAGAAATTTTCAAACATATTTGTCTAACGACATGGACACATGCATACGTATGCATGGAGTGATATGGCATTTTAATTCCAAAAAATAAAAAAAAATCAAAAACACATGAAACCTTGGTTGATGTAATGTCATGCCACCAAGATGATGTGGTAAACAAATTGGCATGTTTGACGAAAGTTTGGACACACACCCCTCACAAACCGGAGCAACTCACTAGAAGGCTCGTGGTTCCGAGAGGGAACAATGCATGTTTGATGACGAATGGGAGATAGCTTCATCTTACGGCCTTCAATTGTTTTCTACGTCTAACGTGCACTACTACAACTGTAATGTGAAATTTTGGAAAATTCTAGGGGTCATTTGACCTTTTAAAGACATTTAAGTGATTTTCTAGCCATTTAATGATCGTAATTCAAATTTGAACTACATCTACATGCAACGCCTAACCATAACGGTTTGAAAAATCATATTTGTGTACTTGTGTGCGATTTAATTCCATGTGCAGTAAATTAGAAGGAAATTTCAAACATATTTGTCTCATGACATGGACACATGCATACGCATGCATGGAGTGACATGGCATTTTAATTCCAAAAAAATCAGAAACACATGAAACCTTGGTTGATGTAATGTCATGCCACCAAGATGATGTGGTAAACAAATTGGCATGTTTGACGAAAGTTTGGACACACACCCCTCACAAACCGAAGCAACTCACTAGAAGGCTCATGGTTCTGAGAGGGCACAACGCATGTTTGCTGACGAACGGGAGATAGCTTCCTCTTACGGCCTTCAATTTTTTTCTACGTCTAACGTGCACTACTACAACTGTAATGTGAAATTTTGGAAAATTCTAGGGGTCATTTGAGCTTTTAAAGACATTTAAGTGACTTTCTAGCCATTTAATGACCATAATTCAAATTTGAACTACATCTACATGCAACGCCTAACCAAAACGGTTTGAAAAATCATATTTCTGTACTTGTGTGCGAGTTAATTCCATGTGCAGTAAATTAGAAGGAATTTTCAAACATATTTGTCTCACGACATGGACACATGCATACGTATGCATGGAGTGTCATGGTATTTTAATTCCAAAAAATAAAAAAATATCAGAAACACATGAAACCTTGGTTGATGTAATGTCATGCCACCAAGATGATGTGGTAAAAAAATTGGCATGTTTGATGAAAGTTTGGACACACACCCCTCACAAACCGGAGCAACTCACTAGAAGGCTCGTGGTTCCGAGAGGGAACAATGCATGTTTGATGACGAACGGGAGATAGCTTCCTCTTACGGACTTCAATTTTTTCTACGTCTAACGTGCACTACTACAACTGTAATGTGAAATTTTGGAAAATTCTAGGGGTCATTTGACCTTTTAAAGACATTTAAGTGATTTTCTAGCCATTTAATGATCGTAATTCAAATTTGAACTACATCTACATGCAACGCCTAACCAAAACGGTTTGAAAAATCATGTATGTGTACTTGTGTGCGAGTTAATTCCATGTGCAGTAAATTAGAAGGAATTTTCAAACATATTGATCTCACGGCATGGGCACATGCATACGTATGCATGGAGTGCCATGGCATTTTAATTCCAAAAAATTAAATAATGATCAGAAAAACATGAAACCTTGGTTGATGTAATGTCATGCCACCAAGATGATGTGGTAAAGAAATTGGCATGTTTGACGAAAGTTTGGACACACACCCCTCACAAACCGGAGCAACTCACTAGAAGGTTCCTGGTTCCGAGAGGGAACAATGCATGTTTGATGAGGAACGGGAGATAGCTTCCTCTTACGGCCTTCAATTTTTTTCTACGTTTAACGTGCACTAATACAACTGTCATGTGAAAATTTGGAAAATTTCAGGGGTCATTTGACCTTTTAAAGACATTTAAATGATTTTCTAACCATTTAATGACCGTAATTCAAATTAGAACTACATCTACATGCAACGCCTAACCAAAACGGTTTGAAAAATCATATTTTTGGTACTTGTGTGCGAGTTAATTCCATGTGCAGTAAATTAGAAGGAATTTTCAAACATATTGGTCTCAAGGCATGGGCACATGCATGGAGTGCCATGGAATTTTAATTCCAAAAAATTAAAAAATGATCAGAAAAACATGAAACCTTGCTTGATTTAATGTCATGCCACCAAGATGATGTGGTAAAAAAATGGCCTGTTTGGTGAAAGTTTGGACACACACCCCTCACAAACCGGAGCAACTCACTAGAAGGCTCGTGGTTCCGAGAGGGAACGATGCATGTTTGATGACGAACGGGAGATAGCTTCCTCTTACGGCCTTCAAATTTTTTCTACAGTTAACATGCACTAATACAACTGTCATGTGATAATTTTGAAAATTCTAGGGGTCATTTGACCTTTTAAAGACATTTAAGTGATTTTCTAACCATTTAATGACCGTAATTCAAATTTGAACTACAACTACATGCAACGCCTAACCATAACGGTTTGAAAAATCATATTTTTGTGTACTTGTGTGCGATTTAAAAAATCATCAGACGATGTAAATATTTGGTGTTCAAAAAAGAAAATGTAAAGATCTGGCAAGACAACCGGCCCCCACACGATTGGCACTCTATCTCGCGGCTCGAGGTTTGGTAGGTGAGTGGCGAGGATCATTAATCAGACACGGTTCTGTATTGGAAACCGTCAGCTATTATGTTCACACACGGATTTTGCTGTGGGAATCGTGTGTAATTCAAACTACAGTACTCGTAAATTCCGGCGACCGGCGTGTGTACTGTCCCCGTCGATCTAGATTCCGGCCGCCAATAAATACTACCTTGCTCACGTCGTCCCGCCTACATTCTCAACTACATCCTCTCCTCACTCACCCTCTCTCTCTCTCTCTTTGAAATCTCTGCCATGGCGCCACCGGTCTGCCCACGCGCCGATGAGGAGTCACCGCCCCCCAAGGACGCTCACTCGATTAGCAGCGACGAGGACCCCCACACGCCACCTGACGAGGTTGCGTCGGACCCCCCAACTTTGGATTGGTTTTGGGGCCAGTACAATCTTTGTCTGTGGAAGTCGCTGCCGCCGACTGAGAAAGCCAGGCAAGTGGTGTTCAAGAAGGAGATGGAGGAGGAGGAAGCCAGGTACCAGGCGGCCTATGAAGCCCGTGATGCCGCCTGGAAAAAGGAGGCAACGGAGCTTTGGGGGAGGGCGCGTTGTCGTGCCAAGGAGGTGTACGAAGACGGGTACTTCGCGAGGAAGGTCATAGGCGCTGGGCTCCTCTTCGTTACGTGGAGGTGGGCTGATAAGCTCCAGCGTGCCACCGACGAGGAGCTCCGGTAGGCGCCCAACGAAATGGCAAGATCATCCACGCGCGTCCGCCAGCAAGAGGCAGATCGGTACGTCAGGCGTTCGTTCAAGCGGTCGACATGCTCGCGGTACATCTGGAGCGTGATCTCGAGCTCCAAATTGGCTATTTCGTCGGAGATCACCAGCTTGAGGATGCGACGACCATGTTCCTCTACTGCACCCAGGTGGACACCTGGGCCAAGGAGGCGGTCGAGCCTACGGACCAGCGCGTTGGCATCCAGCAGACTGCGGACAAGGCGAATGGCGGCACCCATGCGAACGACGCGGCGGGCGTCCGGTGCAAGTACGGCGCGGCCAGCTTCTGGTGCAAGTACGGTGCTGAGGGCCTCTGCCCACTCCTGGTGAGGAATGGGGGTACAGATGGGACATGTACCCAACTGCGACGCCGTGTCGACAGCTGGCAAGCACCGATGGATCCGCTCTTGCCGTGCGGCGCGCCACGCCTCTCGCTCTGTGGCACTCCAACGGTCTCGCCGTGCGGCGAGCCGCAGCCTATCGGCGCGGACACGCCTAGCTTGCTCTGCGGCGCGCCATCGATCATGTTGTGCGGCGAGCTGCAGCCTGTCGGCGCTGACATGCCTATCTTGATCCGCAACGCTCAAGCGCCATGCACCAAAGGTCTGCTCAACCCTGGCAATGACGCGCCTCACGGCAACGTCCATCGTGGTGCCGGGGAGCGCCTCGGCCTCGATGGGCCGTGGCGCCTGCTCGTTTTCCTCGTCGACGAGGTTGATGGCCGAGGCGGTGCTTTGGTGGTTGGCATGCTTGGAAAAGGTGGATGTGCTACAGGCTGCGCTTGTCGCCTCCGTGCGTCACGCGCCGCCTATGTGCAATATCGCTGGGTGGTGAGAAACAGGTGAGGAAATGGCGGGAAACGGTGGCGTGTTCATAAAACACCATCAATTAATGGAAACTTAGCATAGAAGGAACATCGAGCTAGCACAAGAAGTAGATGATGATCAGATGAACACGGACGACACTAGGGAACTCGTTGGTGATGAATTCATCAATCGCAAATGGTTGAATACTAGCAAGCGTTTGCCCACAACACACACGGCCTATTCCATCACAAACAGGTCGGATGGATCAACTATATGCCACGTATCACAAATTGTCAAAAAGTAATGCGGTAGACCTTCTTTAACATGTGTTAAAAATAAAAAAATAAAAAAACACAAGGACCTTGAGGTTAAATTAACTCATGGGATGGGTCGTATCAGTCATTTAATTTGATAGATATGACCCATCCTATCAGTTAATTTAACATCAACACAACTTCCCATCCAGTCACCCATCTGATGGCTGCTCCAGCCTGAGCACACTTAACTTATGAGTTATTTTACATGAGCTACTGGTGGAATAGCTAGTCCTTGCTGATAGGATGCTTCTTCGCATCCTTATGGCGTATCCGGATGACCGCTCATCCCCCAATGGCCAATAGATGTTGTGTAGATAGAGCATATAACATACGTCTTATTAGAAGCAATCGTCTGTGTTATTATCGGTCTTCGCACACATTTCTGATTACAGACCTGTTTGCCGCGTATCACACACATCTTGTTATATTGAACCGTTTCTGTTCTCTTGTCTCAACGCAAATAGTTCATCCGAGTGAACCGCATGCCGTATATCACACACACCATCTTCTGGGTGCCCGTTTCTTTTGTTCCTCCTCATCACAAAAAGTTAATTGAGCTAAACCGTATGCCCCGTATCGCACACGCAACTAAAATCTAAACCGTGTTTGATGCATCCTCCATCACAAACATTTTACACCTTTTTTACGGTTATTTTACACCACCTTTTGTGATTATGGCATTGCACACAGTTTCGTCGAAGGGTCTCTGATCATAGTGTCGCGTTAGCAGGAACCTGCAGTAGTGTATATACCATAAGATGGGCACCGGAGGTGGGCTGGACTGCCCACCACCCACCAGGGAGCGCCTGGGGGCCTGGCGCGCCCTGGTGTCTTGTGGGCACCAGGCAGCCCCCTAGTAGTTATTTGCTCTAGTATTTTTTATATATTCCAAAACAATTCTCTGTGGAATTTCAGCTCATTTGGAAATGTGCAGAATAGGTAACTCTGACATAGCTTTTCCAGGTCCAGAATTCCAGCTGCCGGTATTCTCCCTCTTTGTATAAACCTTGCATATTATGAGATAAATGGCATTAGAATTACTCCATAAAGAACTATTATGCATAAAAACATTATAAATATCAGTAGTAAAACATGATGTAAAATGGACGTATCAACTCCTCCAAGCTTAGACCTCGCTTGTCCTCAAGCGAAAGCCGATATCAAAAATCATGTCTGCATGTTTAGAGAGAGACGAGTCGATAAAAAAAATACGGACATAGTAGCATCATGTTTATTATTATAACAACAACAAACTTTATCATAAAGCTCTATCATATAACTTCTCATGAACAAGTAACAATTCATCACAGCATCGAAGGAAAAAGCATAAACTTTATTGAAAACCAACAAACTATGTTCTCAGTCAACTTTGCAACTACAATTCAACAAAGCCTTTTGGCAAGTCGACATACTCAACCATCATTTAATGTTCTATGATTGCTAACACTCACAACATATATATGAGGAAAAAGTTTCAACTGGACACAAAGAAAAATAGGGGCTTATAGTTTCGGCTCCCAACTTATTCACCTCAAGGTTGATGTCAACAATAATAACTCATGCTCACTCATGTCCAACTGGATATATGTGCCTAGATCTTTCCACACCACATGATGCTTGCCAAAGAGAAACTAAAAAGGAATAGAGGAAAAACTTTGACTCTCGCATAAAATTAAATACATAAAAGTAAAAGATAGTCCCTTCACAGAGGGAAGCAGAGATTGTCAGGCGCTTTTTGGTTTGTATGTGCAATCTCTGAATGCAAAAGAATATCACGTTATATTTCCCCTTATGATAGCAACCTTTATTACGCTGTCCGTCGCTTTTATTAATTTGCGATCACAAGTTCATACAATGCTTTATTTATTTTACACTAAATGATCAAACACATTTAGAAGCAATTTTTATTGCCTTATTGCACCGATGACAACTTAGTTGAAGGATCTTGCTTAATCCATAGGTATTTATGGTGGAATCTCAAAACATTGATTTGGGTTTAATGGTTTTGGATGCACAAGTAGTATATCTACTTAGCGCAGAATTTTGGCTAGCAATGATATTGGGCAAGCACCACATGTTGAAGGATCTATGACAATATAACTTATATGTGAATAAGAACAAACATAAATCATTACATTGTCTTCCTTGTCCAACGTCGACAATTTTGGCATAAGATATTTAGCGGGGGCTCATAATCATAAAATATGTCCAAGATAGGCGACGAGGTCAGGGAGCGCGGGGGTGGCCGGATGCGTCGAGCTCGTCGACGAGAGGCGACGGTCATGGCGGTAAGCCGACTCAATGTGGAGCATATGGTGCGGTACGGCTCGATTCGAGGCACGTACGTGAAGGAGGTAATGACGAGGAAGCTCCTGGACTTCCTCCCGGGCGCCGGGGAGGACAATGGCCGTGGGCTCGATGAGGGCCTAGCGACGAAGCTTCGGTTCTTCGCGAGGGGGTAAGAAACAACACGAGGGGTAAGTGAGTGGGGGCTTGGGTTTGTCCGTGGCACGGGGGAGTCTTATCTACCGTGTGGAGCCGGGGGATGGCCGACACGGTGGCAACGATGGCCATGGTGGCGTGGATGTGCGTGGCCCTGTCTACTGTACGTGAGGATGAAGGATACTCTAGGTGGGCTGGGATGGTTAGCTCCTGTTCATAGTGGGCCAAAAGTGCACAATGTAATTTCAATTTTACTTTTCTATAAAAAGATACCCATTTTTTTCTATTTATCTTAGTGATCAAATGAATTTATTTCTTAATGAAAATCTGCACATAATTACTATTTCTATTTTGAAGTAGCTCACAAAGTTTCATTCCATTTTGAAATATTTAGAATTATGTTTGAATGTAATTGGTCAACTTAAGTGTCGTTGGTCCATTTCAAAAATAGATAAGGGCATTTTTGGAGTTTCAAATAATGTTGGGTTCAACATGAAATTAGCTCAGGGGATTATCAACATTAATACAAACATTTTTATTCTAGTGGTTGGTGAAATAATTACTGACTTTATATTTTAAATTTGAATTTGAACCAATTTGAGAGTGGGATTATTTTCTAAATGCAAATTAATTGTGATGACCATGATGACATCGTAGGTTAATTATTATAATAGGCTATTAGGGTCTGGGGGTGTCAAAATATGGTTGTCCAACTATTGCTTCTACGACTATTGCTAACTCATAGCGATAAAGTAAAGCAATTACATGGCTTTTAATAATTGACACGCATGTCATAAAATAAAATAAAGACAACCCTATGGTTCCTACCAGTTGCCATACTCATCGACATGTAGGTCGTGAACCTATTAAAAACATGATTATCTCATACATCAACATATATCACATCACGTTTCGGCCATACCATATCACAACATGCCCTGCAAAAACAAGTTAGATGTCCTCCACTTTGTTGTTGCAATTTTTACGTGGATGCTAGGGAAAACTACAAGAAAAGTTCTTATCCACGCAAAACCATAACGGTGATATGCAAGGTACCTTTTAACCTTCTACAAGGACTGCCATTGTCAAATCAGATTCAACTTAGGTGGGACAGACAGACACCCGCAAAGCCACTTTTATGCAATAGAAGTTGCATGTTAGTTAGTGGAACCGGTCTCTTGTGCGTGGACAAGAAAGATTGGTCTGAGCCACTTCATCCCACAATACCGCGGGATCCCAATAAGATAAAGGAAGTGAGCAATTTGAACATCAACGCCCACAAGATCTTTGTGTTCTACTCGTGCATATACATCTACGCTAGACCTAGCTCTGATGCCACTAATGGGGAACGAAGCATGAAAATAAAAAAATTCCTATGAACACCCAATATCAATCTAGGAGATGCGTAGCTATGAGAGGGGAGTGAGTCTACATACCCTTGTAGAACGAAAGCGTTAACGATCTAGAGATCATGGTAGGCGTAGTTGTACTCACGCCGCGATCCAATCTAATCCAAGAACCACATGTGCGACACTTCTGAATTTAGCACACGTACGGCTTGGTGACATCTCCTCCTCTTTTATCCAGCAAGTGAGGGAGAAGATGTAGATGAGATATGATCCAACATGATGATGTGGTGGTGGTGGCAGTGGAACTACGGTAGGGCTTCGCCAAGCGCTACACGAAAGAGAAGTGGAGGGAGAGGGAGAGGGCAGCCGCCATGTTCCAGCGATTGGCTGCCTGTCGGTGCAACAAACCTTGGCGCATGTTTCCCAGACTGTACATAGGCACAGAGACAAGGCTGCGATAACAATACAAGACAAAGCTAAGGATATAGCTCTTTGAGGAATCAAAGGGCGGATCAAGAAGACGAAGACAAGACAGAAGAGCATGATATCACTAAGGAAAAACCTCCCTTGTCGGGCAGGCGAGACTGGTCAGTTTGAGGCTACATTGAAGACAAGTCTCAAGATTTCCCCTACAGGATTGACAGGGACGCCGAGGGTGGATCGCCCCACCAAGGCACCACCGCTCGACCGCACAGCGACTCAAGTCACTTATCAGTGCGGTGTCGAGCCCCCAAGTGATTAAGTGGCTGTCATTTGGCACGTGGTAGCCATTTGTGGAAAAGATACACCCTGCATGACACCCGTCCCGAGGCGTGTTAGGCAGATAGGGCAAGAGACGATTAAAGTGGCACGACAAGGCTTGCCGGGCTACATTCACGATGTGACACTAAGCGGTGCATTTAATGTGCCTTGTCCTATCTGCAGAGTTAGGTGTGATAGCACTGTTTGCTATCTAATCAGTGTATAATGACTAATTTGCCAATGTGGTAACCCCTTGGCCTATGAAAGGAGGGCCATGGTGACCTAGAACAGGATTCTGTCCCTTGTACACTCTTACGCGCATAACTGCTCTGCCCGAGGCGACCTTGCCGGGCTTGAGCGCTGCGTTTTCGTCATGGTCCTCCATCCAATCCACCAGAAAGCAGGAGTAGGATTTTATGCTTCGCAGCGGCCTGAACCTGGGTAAAAACCACCGTGTCACCATTGTCGTGCTGCCCTACGGTCTCCGATCTATGTGCAATGTGCCCCTCCCCCTTACCGAATCACAAGGGGCCAATGGCCCCATAGGTGATCATGTTCTGCCATGACATCTTTGGCGCGCTAGGCAGGGGTAGGCACCTGCACGAACTTGAGGTTGTAAGCAGCGCGTCAATCTTCATCATCATCTTCTTCGTCGACGGCTTCATTATCCATGGTGCCCAAGAAAAAGTTCGGCGCTACAGCTCACCCGTCCACCTCGAAGCCCCCCTCGCATGCAGCCACTGATACCGTGGGGGCTACGGTGGCGCATGGGGACGTGGTCACTGCGGGGAACGTGATCGGCACAGGCAGCACCATCACCGTTCCCCCTGCAGCTGAAGCGGGAATAGGGGGCGTCGAGGGAGGACAGCATCGATAGCACAATAGCGGCCATGCTCCACAAGATGCGGGTGGGGAGAATATCCAATCTCCACCTCTCCACCTCACTGAAGGACGCAGCCGCATCGATGAAGCTCCCTCTGGTCCGAATCACAACCCCCTAGCTTCCCCTGCTGCGGGCATAGCTACGGAGCACACGCCTTCGCTGGGGCAAGTTGACCAAGACGAAGCGCCGAACGGGATTGTCAATCCCCAAGCGCATCCTTATCGTTGCCATGCCACCCCGGCGGCCGGCTCGCAGCAGCAAGAACATGGCGCTGCCACTACCAGTACCGTCAAAAGTCAGGCGACGTCGTGATCTGCGTCGTTGTCCATGCCAAGCACAACTTCGAAAGCCATGGCGCGAGCCCATCTCTTGTTGAGATTCCCGCCAGCGGCCAATCAAATGGATGAGTGGAGAGACACCATTCAAAGTATGATTGGTTTGGCCACGACATCCACAGGCAGCAACGACGGCCCAAGCCGCTGGCCGTACTGAAGGGATCACTCCTATGGTGCAATTCCCTCCACAGCAGCCGGCACAGGGGCTGCAGCCAGAGCTACGCGACCAAGAGCCCGACAAGGTGTCGATGGCTTCGTCTGATCCTAGAGCCTGTCGAGACCAGCAGTAGGTCCTGGAAGACAGGCGAAGGGAAGATGCACGCGTCACCATAGAATGACGCCGTGAAACCCGCTGCCCGTCTGATAGGCTCAATGGCACAGATGTCGACGAGCCAGTGCCTGGTGGAGACGTATACATGCCTTTCAAGGTTTGGTGTCCCGCGTTCACTCGTGATCTGCGGCAAGTCCATTGGCCATCTGCTCGTATGTTCAAGCCAGAGATACCAGAAAAGTATGATGGAAGATTGAACCCGGTAGAGTTCTTGAGCATTCACACCATCGCCGTACAAGCCGCCGGAGGAGGAGATGAAAAGGTATTCACCAACTACTTCCCTTTGGCACTCAAGCCAAATGTGAGGTCATGGTTGATGCACTTGTCGGAGAACTCCATCTCAACCTGGGCTGAATTGTGCAATGAGTTTGTTAGCGCCTTCACGGGAGGCCATCAAGAACCAGGTCGGCCCAGCAACTTGCAGCTCCTCCAACAAAAGGAAGGAGAGAGTTTACAAAAGTGTATGTAGAGATTTAGCCGGGTGCACAGGAAAATTCCGGATATCCACGCGGCAGTCGTGATTGTCGCGTTTCAGTCCAACATACACAACCATAGGATACATTCCAAGATGAACGTCCGGTTGCCCAAGACTGTGAATGAGCTGTACACCTTGGTAGATAAGTGTGCCCGTGCAGAGGAGGGGAGGCGACTCCCGGGAGAAGAAGATGGCATCGACATTGACTCAGAAGATGACGACGATGCCACCAATCAGAAGAAGAACAAGAGACACAACAAGAAGCGCAAGGAGAAAACAATACTAGCTTTCGAAGGATCTGGCATTCCTAGTGCCATCAAGAAGGCCAAGACCGAAGCTCCTGACTAGGAAGTTGCCGTGTGCACTGACTACCGGGAAGCTACGGCAGCCGAGAAGGCTAGGCAGGCTGACGGGTTGTACTGCAAGATCCATCGGACCAAGGGCCATGATCTCCAAGAGTGTCATCAAGTTGAGCAACTCGTCAAGAAACATAAAGCTGAGTACGAGAAGCGTGACAAGGAGAGAGACCAAGATGGCATTGGTGGGAAGGGCCAAGGTGGCAGAGGAGGCCACCCTGGCAAGGTCCCTCAGCATCAAGGGAAACCTGCTAGAGGCCGCGAGAAGAAGGAATGCGATGATGAGAGTGATGAAGGGGATGAAGAGGATACCAGAGAGCAGGAGTTTCAAAAAGCCACTGATGCCTTGTGAATTGACGGAGGCGCATCCTTGCACTCCTCTCACTGCCAGCTTAAACAGTGGGCACATGAGGTCAATGCTATGGAGCCAGCAGCAAATTCTCGGAAACCACTCAAGTGGTGTCACACGCCCAGCATCTTTGCTGAAGAGGTCACCCTGACCACACCACCGTGGTATGGTGCTTGCCGTTGTTGGTTTCACCAAC
Source organism: Thinopyrum obtusiflorum (assembly GCA_036873465.1). NCBI lineage: Eukaryota > Viridiplantae > Streptophyta > Magnoliopsida > Poales > Poaceae > Thinopyrum > Thinopyrum obtusiflorum. The sequence continues at coordinate 56,491 of JAAAWM010011511.1, forward strand.
GATCCGCAACCTCAAAGTCACAAAGATGTTGGTTGATGGCGGGGCCGGGCTGAATCTCATTTCCCCCAAGGTCATAAGCAAGCTGCAGATAACAGACGAAGAGCTCAAAGTTACTAGCACCTTTCAAGGGATCAACCCCGGCAGGAGTCCTCCAAAGGGGAAGATCATGCTGCCGGTGAAATCTGGAGGAGAATTCAACTACCGGACTGAGAAGATTGTGTTTGACATGGCCGAGATTCCATTTTCGTACAATGGGATACTTGGATGACCTGCCCTGGCGAAGTTCATGGAGGCATCCCACTACGCCTACAGAAATTTGAAGATGCCAGGACCAATGCTCGTCATTTCTATCACGTCAGACAAGAAAGACACAATTATATGCGTGGATAAGATATACTGGGAGGCGGTCGCTGCCGAGGCCGCAGAAGCTGCAGTCCCCGCCAAGGAAAAAAACAAGGGAGAAAAGCTAGCAAGGATATCAGCAAGAATCTGGGAAGCGCGCCTCTTTGGAGGGCGCTACACCTGTCGATGACTTGCCAGAAAGTTCAAATAGCAAGAGATCAAAGGTTGTTGCACCTGTTGTAAGAAGGTCCCAGCAAGGCTGGTTGGCGCTGATGGTACGTTCACCTATCAGCTCCACCCTTGACGACAAATAGGAAAGCACGCTCATTGCCTTCCTGTGGGCAAATGTTGATGTGTTTTCTTGGCAACCATCTGACATCCCTGGTGTTCCCAGGGAGGTAATCGAGCACCACCTTGCTGTTTGCCCCCATGCCCGGCCAGGCAAGCAGAAGGTCCGGAAGCAAGCTTTGGAGCGACAAAAATTCATTGCCGAGAAATCAAGAAACTTCAAGCAGCTGGTTTGGTCAGAGGAGTATTGCATCCAACATGGTTGGCAAACCCAGTGGTGGTGCGCAAGGCGAATGGGAAATGGAGGCTTTGCATAGATTTCACAGATCTAAATAAAGCATGCCCGAAGGACCCATTCCCCTTGCCACACATCGATCAGGTTCTGGATTCCACCTCCGGATGTGACCTGCTTTCCTTCTTGGATGCCTACTTCGGATACCACCAGATATTCATGTCCCAGGAAGACGACGAGAAGACCATGTTCATAACCCCATGTGGCATGTACTTCTTTGTACGAATGCCCTTTGGGTTAAAGAGCGCTGGGTCCAGCTTTGCAAGAGCCATACAAATTGGTTTTGAGTCTCAGCAGCATAGGAATATTGAAGCTTACATGGATGACATAGTGGTCAAGACCAAGGACAGATCAACTCTCATTCAAGACTCGGAAGAGACCTTTGCAAACCTGTGCAAGATCAACTTGAAGCTTAATCCAGAGAAGTGTGTGTTTGGCGTTCCCTCCGGCAAGCTACTTGGCTTCTCTGTGTCTCACCGGGGAATAGAGGCCAACCCCGACAAGATCAGAGCAATCGAGCAGATTCAAGCGCCCAAGACAGTCAAGGATGTGAGATGTTTAACTGGAAGCGTTGCCGCACTAAGTAGGTTCATCTCCAAGTCTGCCGAGCACGCCCTGCCATTCTTCAAAATTTTGAAGAATGCATGCAAGGCCCATGAAGTGGACCGTGGAGGCAGAAGCAGTGCTGCAAGACTTAAAAGCCTACCTTTCCTCTGTTCCCGCCTTGGTCGCTCCTAAACCACAAGAGTAGTTGCTGCTATATTTAGCGGCGACCAATCAAGTGGTTAGCGCAGCCCTGGTGGCACAGCGGGAAGTGGAAGAAGGAGCAGCTACAGCTGCTGCCCTCCCCGAAGATGGAAGTGAACCATTCACGGCAGGATTGACTGCGGATTAAGAGAAAGAAGAGTAGGGTAGTGAAGGCAATCCCAAGACCGCGGTAAGGAAGAGGGTAGTGCAGCGACCAGTTTACTTTGTTAGCTCCCTATTACAGGGGGCTAGATCAAGGTACTCTAGGGTACAGAAATTAATCTTCATCCTCATCATGGCCTCGAGGAAGCTGCGCCACTACCTCCAAGCCCACGAGATCACAATTGTCACCCATTTTCCTCTGCAACGCATATTAAGGAACCCTGAAGCCACCGACAGGATAGTTGAATGGGCTTTGGAATTATCAATCTTTGGACTAAAGAACGAAAGCACCTCAACCATTCAGAGCAAAGCACCGGCAGAGTTTATTGCAGAATGGACACCAACTCCAGATGAAGAGAAGCTGGAAACAGTCATCCCCGGCAAGGAAGCACCCCAAGAGTGGATCATGTACTTTGATGGTGCTTTCTCACTACAGGGTGTGGGGGCTGGCGTGCTCTTCGCCGCACCCACCGGGTAGCACCTGAAGTACGTAGTACAAATGAACTTTCCCTGAGAGAGGGCTACCAACAAAACTTCAGTGTATGAAGGGCTCCTTATTGGGCTCAGGATTGTGATAGAGTTGGGGATTAAGAAGCTGATCATCTATGGAGATTCACAGCTTGTGGTGAGAAAAGTCAACAAGGATTAGCAGAGCCCCTTAATGGAGGCATACGTTGAAGAAGTGAGGAAGTTGGAGGAACACTTTGATGGATTACAAACGAAGCACGTACCGCGTGCGGAAAACAGCACTGCCGATTATATGTCAAAGTGTGCCGCACAAAAGCTCCATGTGGAACCAGGAACCTTTGTCCTCCATTTGACTCGGCCATCCGTATCCCCATTGGAAACGGCTAGGAAGAGGAGGAAGCTGGACTCCGGCAAGCCTTCATCGGTAGTACCTTGAGTGGTCCCCGGTAAGGGGGCTGCCTGGAATGACCCCACCTCGCTTGGCGAGCCGCACTCTTCCACAGGACCTCAGGTCTTTATGGTCGAGGCAAGCTCTCCCACGAGTAAGGAGGAGCCATTGGCTCTAGTTGTCGAGCCACAGGTTCCAACTTGGGCAGAACACATCGTCCACTACCTCCAAACTCGAGAACATCCTAAAGAACAAGAAGAAGCTGAAAGAGTAACCTTAGGGCCAGTATGTATTAGTTTGTCAATGACACATTATACAGAAGGAGGCCCAACGGTGTGAAACTGAAGTGCATTTGCCGGGAAGAAGGAAAGGAACTATTAGCAGAAATACACAAAGGCATGTGCGGATCTCATATTGGATCAAGAGCCTTTGTTGGGAAAGCTTTCCGGCAAGGTTTCTACTGGCCCTCGGCCCTCCAAGATGCAACCGAGCTAGTCACCAGATGTGAAGCCTGCCAGTTCCACTCCAAGAATATCCATCAACTTGGTCAAGCTCCCCAGACTATCCATTTGTCAAGGCAATTTTTGGTCTGGCGGCTCGACATCTTGGGCCCCTTTCCCCGTGCTACCGGGTGATGTCTACTATGCAACTTTATTCTTGTAGACACGTGTTGGCCCTCCAAGCGCAGAGTTCTGTAGGACAGTAGAAATTTTCCCTCAAGTGGATGACCTAAGGTTTATCAATCAGTGAGAGGTGTAGGATGAAGATGGTCTCTCTCAAACGACCCTGCAACCAAATACAAGAAATCTCTTGTGTCCCCAACACACCCAATACAACGGAAAATTTTATAGGTGCACTAGTTCGGCGAAGAGATGGTGATAAAAGTGTAATATGGATGGTAGGAATATATTTTTATAATCTGAATAAATAAAAACAGCAAGGAAGTAAATAGTAAACGGGCACAAAAACGGTATTGCAATGCTTGAAAACAAGGCCTAGGGTCCGTACTTTCACTAGTACAATCTCTCAACAATGCTAACTTAGTTGGATCATATGATTATCCTTCAAAGTGCAATAAAGAATCACTCCCGAGTTCCTAATAGCAGAGAACAAAAGATAGAGTTGTTTGTAGGGTACGAAACCACCTCAAAGCTATTCTTTCCGTTCGATCTATTCAAGAGTTCATACTAAAATAACACAAAACTATTTTTTCTGTTCGATCTATCCTAGAGTTCATACTAAAATAACACCAAAGCAAATTCATATTCATAATCCTCAATCCACACAAAGAACTACAAAGAGACCCCAAAGTTTGTATCGGAGAAAAGTTAATAAAAACGTGCATCAACCCCTATGGATAGATTACCCCAACGTCACCTCGGGAATCCGCAAGTTGAGTGGCATAACATATATCAAGTGAATCAATACGATACCCCATTGTCACCTCAAGTATTCATACCGCAAGACATACATCATGTGTTCTCATATCTGAATATTCAATCCAACAAGACAAAACTTCAAAGTGTAAAGATTCAATTCATCACAACAAGAGTATAGAGGGGAGAAACATCATATGATCCATCTATATTAACAAAGACCATGATATAGATCACGAGAGAGAGTGAGAGATTAAACACATAGCTACTGGTACAAACCCTCAGCCCCGAGGGTGGACTACTCCCTCCTCATCATGGTGGCCGCCGGGATGATGAAGATGGCCACCGGAGATGATTCCCCCCTCCGGAAGGGTGCCGGAATGGGGTCTAGATTGCTTTTCGGTGGCTACAGAGGACTGTGGCGGTGGAACTTCTGATCTAGGTTAACCTCTGGGGGTTTTGGTATTTATAGGATTTTTCAGAGTTGGAATCACGCGAAGATGGGCCTCGAGGTGAGAACAATCCACTGGGGCACGGACGGCCCACCAAAGCGCCCTGGTGGGTTGTGCCCTCCTCGTGGCTCTTCTGGCCCTCCCACAAAGCTTCGGGGGTCTCTTTTGTTCCAAAAAAATCATCAAAAAGTTTCGTCCAATTCCGAGAACTTTTATTTCTGCACAAAAAACAACACCACGGTAGTTCTGCTAAAAACAGCGTCAGTCCGGGTTAGTTCCAAAAAATGATATAAAGTTGCTATAAAATGATTTTAAAACATCCAAGAATGATAATATATTGGCATGAATACTTCATAAATTATAGATACGTTGGAGATGTATCCGCATCCCCAAGCTTAATTCCTACTCGTCCTCGAGTAGGTAAATGATAAAAGAAATAATTAATGAAGTGTGAATGCTAGCAAAGTGCGTAAGTTTGATCAATGATAATTTCAATCACTTTTCCTAGCATCATAAAAGTAATTCTTTCTTATAAAACTTCTCATGTTAAAGTAGCAACCAATTCACGTGTTAAGGTTGAAACAATGAATTCTCTTGAACCTCAACAACCTATGTTCTCAGTCACCAAGCAATTGCAATTCAACTTATTCAACAGAGTTTAAGTAAGAGCTCCACATACTCAACCATCTTATAGTCTTCTATGATTGCTACCACTCACCGCATACACATGAGCAAAACGTTTCAACCAGACACATAGAAAGATAGGGGCTTATTGTTTTGCCTCCCAACATATTCACCTCAAGGCTGATGTCAACAATAATAACTCATGCTACCCATATTCAACTGGACATATGTGCCTAGATCTTTCCTCACCACATGATGCTTGCCAAAAGAGAAAAATAAAAAGGAATAGAGAGAATAACTTTGACTCTTTGCATAAAAATAAATACTAAAAATTAAAGATAGGCCCTACGCAGAGGGAAGTAGAGGTTGCTATGCGCTTATTTGTTTGTATGCTCAACCCCTTAGTGCAAAAGAACGTCACGTTATATTGCGCCTTATGATAGCAACCTTTATTATGTAGTCCGTCGCTTTTATTGCTTTGCCATCATAAGTTTGTACAACGCTCAATTTTCTCTTACACTAAATGATCTAACACTTTTAGAAGCAATTTTTATTGCCTTATTGCACCGATGACAACTTACTTGAAGGATCTTGCTCAATCCTTAGGTAGGTATGGTGGACTCTTGAAAATAAGATTTGGGTTTAAGGGTTTTTGGATGCACAAGTAGTATCTCTACTTGGTGCAGAATTTTTGGCTAGCAAAGATGGGGGGCAAGCACCACATGTTGAAGGATCTATGACAATATGACTTCTATGTGAATATGAGCAAACATAAATAATTACGTTGTCTTCCTTGTCCAACGTCAACAATTTTGGCATATAATATTTTGATGGGGGCTCACAATCACAAAATATTTCCATGATAGTGTGTTTGCATGTGAAAGTTCTCTTCCTTATACTAATTATTCGTGAATTGCTTGTATGACCAATATTGTGATTGTCAAGCCTCAAAAGATTTCACTTTCTAAACCCAATGTGAAGCTACCACTAGGCATGATATAATTTCAACTTCATGAAATTCAATTTATTCAACAATTTACTCATAGGATATAAGTGAAGCACAAGAGTAAATGACGAGCTACTCCAAAATGATATAAGTGAAGCACTAGAGCAATTCCATAGAAAAGAGATTCGTTGATGGGATGTGCGTGCCGCTTACCTAGCCTCCCTGGTAACTATTTGAGGACTCTATTTTATTTAAAAACTTTCAAATCTAAGTATTTTATTAAAACAACAAGCAACACAAAATAAAATGACATTCCAAGGATAGCACACATCATGTGAAGAAGCAAAAACTTAGTCTCAACCGACACTAACCGATAATTGTTGAAGAAGAAAGGTGGGATGCCTACCGGGGCATCCCCAAGCTTAGATGCTTGAGACTTTTTGAAATGTTATCTTGGCATGCCTTGGGCATCCCCAAGCTTGAGCTTTTGTGTCTCATTAATTCCTTTTATATCACGGTTTTCCTAAATCTTAAAAACTTCATCCACAGAAAACTCAACAAGAACTCGTGAGATAAGTTAGTATAAACCAATGCAAAACCTTTATCATTCTCTACTGTAGAAAATCACTAAAATTATTATTCAACATTGCATACTAAATGCCTCTGCATATTTAATTCTCCTATCCTCAAATAGAATCATTAAACAAGCAAACATACACTACAAAAAAATACACTTCCGTGATGATACGTGTTTGTCACAGTAGGTCACGTTTTCTGTCATGCATGTACATCCATGACAAATTTATGACAGAATCAAGATAGTCATACCTGCGCTGTCGTAGAAGTGTTCCATGACATTACAAAAATTATCATCACGGAAGTGTCCACTTCCATGACGATAAATCACGCGTCACAGAAGTGCTTTCGTCATGGGTGACCGACACGTGGCATCCACCGTAACGGAACGCCGTTAGGCTATCGGGTCCGGTTTTGGATCCGATAACCCATTAACAGCCCGGACCAATGGGGATTTTCCACGTGTAAAATTCTGATTGGCTGACGGAAACACGTGTCAGCTCCGCGTTGGCATAGGTGTCACTCATCCAATGGGCGAGATGCGCCTATGATATGTTGACACGTGGACCGGCCCAAAAGTGGCCCATAAAGTTTAAATGGGCCGGCCCAACTAAAGGCCCACAAGATTTTGCGGTCCCTAATGGGCCGGCCCAGCAAAAGGCCCATGAGATTTTGCGTATCATAATGGGCCGGCCCAGCTAAAGGCCCACGAGATTTTGCTGGCCATAATGGGCCGGCCCAGCTAAAGGCCCACGACATTTTGCGGAGCATAATGAGCCGGCCCAGCTAAAGGCCCACAAGATTTTGTGGACCATAATGGGCCAGCCCAGCTAAAGGCCCACGAGATTTCGCTGACCATAATGGGTCGGCCCAGCAGAAGGCCCAAAAGATTTTGATGACACTAGTAGGCCGGCCCATTAAAAGGCTGCCATGTTTTGGGCCAAATGCCGGCCCATATTTGATCCGGTCCATTAACAGGCTGCCACGTTCCGGGCCTAATAAAGGCCCATATGTGATCCGGCCCGTTAAAAGCCTACCACGTTGTGGGCCAAATTACGGCCCAGATCAGGTCCGGCCCTTTAAGAGGCTTTGGGCTAAATTATGGCCCATATCAGATTCGGCCCGTCAACTGGACGCTATCCTTTTGGGCCCACTTAATAAAGGCCCATTTAGTAATTCAGCCTGATATTAGTTTCGGCCTGTTAAAGGCCCATTTAACATTTCAGCCCTATATATATTTTGGCCTGTTAAAAGCCCGTCATATAGTTGCGCCTAACTACGGCCCCGTTTGCATCCGGCCTCCTAACAGACGATAATCTGATTGGGCCAAACAAGGACCGAGACAATTTTGGCCTGTTATAAGCCCATGATTTGATTGGCACAATCATGGGCCGGGGTCTATTTCGGCCTACTGCCGGCCTGTGAGCTGTTCGGCACGTTTCTGGCCCAACCTACTTTTCAGCCTCCTAAAAGCCCATTGAGTTTTCTTGGGAAAATAGGGCCGTCGGTTTACTCGGCCTATTAAAGGCCCGAATCTACTAGTGGGCCAGTTTACATTTAGGCCTGTTAACGGACCAAGATGACGGGGCCCATGATGCGGATCATACATGGTGATTTGCATGACGGCCCGATTATGTACCGTAATTTTAAGGTTTGGCCGGTTTACTGTGAAGACAAGATATATATACAATAAAATAACTGCAGCATCGTGAATAAGAAAAAAACCTAGACTATACAATAAAGAAATTACGGCATATTACATCCACTGGGCATCAAAGTTCACCACTATGATAATAAAGCACAAGCAGACAGCAGATTACATACACTGGGCATCAAAGATCGCCACCAGTGCAATTAAACACGCCGACAAAATAATATACAAAACCGACAGCACTTCAATAGAGTTCAAGAAAGGTTAGCCCTGCTCGGGAGCTGCAGTGCAAGCAGCTGAGCAAGCTGGTGAGACTGCACTTGTTTGACACTTATATCCTCCTCACTCTGAAAGATAAACAAGCAGATAGATGACAGGTTTTGCACATTTAAGTATCAGTGCTGACAATTCATCACATTTCTTACTGACGAATAAAGTGACACAGTTTAAAATAGCATTAACACAATATGGTATTGTTCAGGTCAAGACATGGCAGGAAATGACATTGTGAAGGAGTTGGCAGCTTCACGACACCACTGGATTATTGATCAAGAACTCATAAGTATCAATGGTTAGCGTGCTGTCAATTTATCCCATTTCAGATTGGCAAAATAAGATCACTTGCTCTGTATAGTTTAATTTACATGGTATGAAGAAGGAACATGGTTGTACAACTGAAAATTCAAATTGAGAAGGACAAACTTTTGTTTATGAACTACTCCCTCCGTCCCATAATATAAGAACGTTTTTTACACTACACTAATGTCAAAAACGTTCTTATATTATGGGACGGAGGGAGTACATAATAAACTTTAAACATGCAATTTGATGCAAACACCAAAAATAAACAGCTGTTGCAGTCATGCCTAACCAAATATACACAACAAAGTTTGAAAGCTTGAGAAGGACAAACTTACATTATTGGTGAAGGCAGGCTCTATAAAGCCCTTGTCCATGCTGATAGGGGGGCAATTCAAGAAGTTTACCACAAAATCTTCTTCATAAGCATTGCCTTTATTCTACATTTTGTTAAGAGTAAATATAGATGTGAAAATATAAGAAAAAATGGAGAATATTTAAGATAAGATGAAGAGTGATGCTACATAACCAAGTAGCTATAAATGTAAGTACAACGATACAGGCAAAAGGTACAGCCAAGAGCAATGCAGAGCTAAACTTCTTCAATACCATCGGTGTTATCCAATCTTATGGTAGGAGTAAATATAGATCTTATGTGTAGAAAATGGAGGGCAAAGGAAAATAAGCTGCAGAGTGATGGTACATGAACAACTACCTGTCAATATAAGTACACTGATAAAGGACAGCAGGTACTTACAAGAACAATGCAGAGCTAAAAAATTTCATTGGCTTTGGATATATTCTACACTAATGTAACCATTCATACAGATCAGATAATTTGGAGCGAACAATTGATAAGCAAGCTATCATGCATGCTACTGTCACATAATGAACCAGGTATGTATGCAAGTACAGTGATACAGGACAACAGGTACTAACAAGAGCAAAGCAGCGGGCAGCATATTTGCGATATCATGTCGTTCTTTTCAAACCGGAATTCTTTTTCGAGCAGATTTCCTGCAAAAGAGATCCGTAAGGCACATGCGGAAAAGTAGAAGTTCAAATTGTCATGCGATATCATAGACAGTACCTCATCCTCGGAGCGAGACCAGAGCATAACAAGGTTTTTCCATTCAATGTCTTCTAAATTTAGCACAGGAGACTTCACCAGAAATTCGTTTATATACTTGCCATCAAAGTGTGATTTCCTCAGGTAACACCAATACTGCTGCAATGCTTCCTTGAAAAGCGCAATCAAGCTTTGCTCGTCATGACTATCCAGATTGACCCTCGCCTACTTACAAAAATGTAATGTAAATCATTGACGTGTTCAATCAGCAGAAAACAGGAAAATAATCACCATGAATAATAGCACTTACACGTAAGTGGGACAGGAAGATGTGAAAATGGTGTTTGTCTTCACTATAATCTTCCCATGATGGGAATATATGCACGTAGTCCCTAACAACATTGAAAGCATTGTCTTTTAAACTGAGAATAACTGGAATGGGGTTCCAATCTGCAGGAATTGGCCATCTCTACAGTTGGGATAGGTCTTCGGCCGATGGACTTGCTGTACTTTTTGCTGGAGTGGGATTTTTCTGTGGTACGGCTGGTGCTATGGCAACTGAAATCGGCATACCTTTTGCTGGAGTGCAGGTCCTATGTGGTGCGGATAGTGGTGTGGCCAGTGAAGTATGGGTACAGTCTGCTGGAGTCGGTCCTATGTTTTGTGTCACTGGTTGTACATCCAATATAAGTGGGGTGCTGTCTGATTTCTCCGGCACAACCACGTTTTTCAAGGACTTTGCTGGTGCTCCTTCAGGTTCGGCAATCACCCTCTTCCTTTTTGATGTCTGATGCACAAGAACAGCATTTGAGTGGAAAAACATGGTATGATGACAGATGGAATATGTATTGATAATGGATGGGCATGGCATCTCGACATATATGATGAGTAAACTAAGCAGATGGCGGTGCAACAAAGTAGAATAAATGCAAGAAAACATATGCAAGATACGCGCAATCAATAAAACCTTGCCAAATTAGAACAGGCACCTTGATGGGTGAACAGGACATGCCATCTGCCTTTGACTCCTCGAGGTTAGAATAGTCATTAGGATCATATTCTGAACAAAAATCAACAGGTGGGGAGCGTATGAGTTTCATTGCATCCAGAATGGCACTCAATGCCTTGGTGCCAATTTTGTAAGTCATTGCGGTGTTTAGCTTCAAGAGTGGACTGCTGCTAGTGCGACACAAAGCAGCTACACAGATCATAGTGTAGATATAACGGAAAAACCGTAAGCATTAGAGTAAAATCAGCAAAGTGGAAATTGCTGGAATATATGTGCTAGTATTGCCGGTACGGCTAGAAAGGCTTCGGATACCAGCTCTCTTCAACTGAAGGTGCGGTACTATTAATATCAGTGTAACTCTCAAAGGCGACATAGCTCCCCGCATTTCCTTGCTATTCTTATAGGATTCAAGTGGGCAGGCCACTACAAATCCTATTCCCATGTTTACAAAATCCTACGAATCAAAGAGGCCCAAAGAGTTCAAAGTGTCCATCACAACTGACCGTATAGACCTCTACACTGCAAATGTCCCTGCTCATCTTCACTACAAGGAACATACTGTACTACTATCATACTCCCTCCGTTCCAAAATATAAGTCTTGGTAGAGATTTCCACTATGGATCACATACAGATGTATCCAGATACATTTTAGAGTGTAGATTCACTCATTTTGCTCCATATGTAGTCCATGGTGGAATCTATACAAAGACTTGTATTTAGGAATGGAGAGAGTACTTATTAAAGAAGAACGGAAGAGGAACATGCTAAAGAAGAGCAAGCAGACTTTGGATAATAAAATGTTCGTTGTGCAGTGCCCACACATGATGAACCAGAGCGCATTAAGAATGCAACTCCCTGCTGTCTCTCTATATGTGGTGCACGTGCTTTTCGAAAGTAAAGTAGGAACATTAGCTGACCAATTGAACGTTATATGTTTTAGTAATATCAGCATCATATCAGATTCGTATTTGTGCAACAAGTTTGGAATTATGAGTGGCACGTTGTTTAGCTTGATGGATTCAGGAGCAGTGCTAAGCAGGTACGATGATGGTACTGAATATAAAGGCATGTCTGCATGCAAGTCGCGTGACTTTTGTCATTTGGGTCAGTGGACCATTTCAGGCTATTGGATGAAGATCGTACGTCTCCTAACCCTTGTTCTTCCTCGTCTATGATTCTTCCCATACAAAACACTGCACGGGCCGCCGGACGGACCACCGGCCCCCACCGCCTGTGTTCCTCCGCCACCCCCACCCCCCACCCCCGCCCCCACCCATGTCGAGTTTTCTTCGTTCGCCCCCCCCCCCCCCCCCTCCCCACCCGAGCCCCTTCGTTCGCACCGGCGAACTCCGGCGAGCTCTGAAAAATCGACTGACCCAATTTTGAAATTTAGTCTACTGTGATTTAACTAGTGTGGGATATAAAAGGGGAAAACCATAAGCATTGGGAGTATAGTGTTGATCGTGCCATGGCGGATCTGAAGGTGCAAACCGGACAAAGGCAACTTCGCAACCAATGTTTGCTTTCAACTAGCAAGTAAGTGATGGACAAGAAATCAGAGTAAAGCAGTGGCGGTCTATTTTCTTGCTACGATAAATAAGTTGAGCAGATACGAAAGAGTACCACCGCTGGTGCGGCGTCGTGTATGCATCTGCTGAGAATTTGACGATGCTGCGGTAGTGATGGCTATCGGCGGCGTGGAAGCAGATCTAGGAGGGTAGACGGTGGCGGCAGGGCACGGTGGACGAGACGGTCATAGGAGCGGCGCCGGCAAGGTGGACGACGGCAGGGATGAAGCGAGAGGACGAGATGCAAGGATCCCGGTCCGAAGCCATGGATGAGAGAGGTCGATCTCTTGTAATGGACGGCGGCGTCGGGGTATCAGCTCCGGCATGGTGGAGGAGGACGGCGGCCCCCCCCCCCCCCCCCCCCCCCCCCCCCCCCCCCCCCCCCCCCCCCCCCCCCCCCCCCCCCCCCCCCCCCCCCCCCCCCCCCCCCCCCCCCCCCCCCCCCCCCCCCCCCCCCCCCCCCCCCCCCCCCCCCCCCCCCCCCCCCCCCCCCCCCCCCCCCCCCCCCCCCCCCCCCCCCCCCCCCCCCCCCCCCCCCCCCCCCCCCCCCCCCCCCCCCCCCCCCCCCCCCCCCCCCCCCCCCCCCCCCCCCCCCCCCCCCCCCCCCCCCCCCCCCCCCCCCCCCCCCCCCCCCCCCCCCCCCCCCCCCCCCCCCCCCCCCCCCCCCCCCCCCCCCCCCCCCCCCCCCCCCCCCCCCCCCCCCCCCCCCCCCCCCCCCCCCCCCCCCCCCCCCCCCCCCCCCCCCCCCCCCCCCCCCCCCCCCCCCCCCCCCCCCCCCCCCCCCCCCCCCCCCCCCCCCCCCCCCCCCCCCCCCCCCCCCCCCCCCCCCCCCCCCCCCCCCCCCCCCCCCCCCCCCCCCCCCCCCCCCCCCCCCCCCCCCCCCCCCCCCCCCCCCCCCCCCCCCCCCCCCCCCCCCCCCCCCCCCCCCCCCCCCCCCCCCCCCCCCCCCCCCCCCCCCCCCCCCCCCCCCCCCCCCCCCCCCCCCCCCCCCCCCCCCCCCCCCCCCCCCCCCCCCCCCCCCCCCCCCCCCCCCCCCCCCCCCCCCCCCCCCCCCCCCCCCCCCCCCCCCCCCCCCCCCCCCCCCCCCCCCCCCCCCCCCCCCCCCCCCCCCCCCCCCCCCCCCCCCCCCCCCCCCCCCCCCCCCCCCCCCCCCCCCCCCCCCCCCCCCCCCCCCCCCCCCCCCCCCCCCCCCCCCCCCCCCCCCCCCCCCCCCCCCCCCCCCCCCCCCCCCCCCCCCCCCCCCCCCCCCCCCCCCCCCCCCCCCCCCCCCCCCCCCCCCCCCCCCCCCCCCCCCCCCCCCCCCCCCCCCCCCCCCCCCCCCCCCCCCCCCCCCCCCCCCCCCCCCCCCCCCCCCCCCCCCCCCCCCCCCCCCCCCCCCCCCCCCCCCCCCCCCCCCCCCCCCCCCCCCCCCCCCCCCCCCCCCCCCCCCCCCCCCCCCCCCCCCCCCCCCCCCCCCCCCCCCCCCCCCCCCCCCCCCCCCCCCCCCCCCCCCCCCCCCCCCCCCCCCCCCCCCCCCCCCCCCCCCCCCCCCCCCCCCCCCCCCCCCCCCCCCCCCCCCCCCCCCCCCCCCCCCCCCCCCCCCCCCCCCCCCCCCCCCCCCCCCCCCCCCCCCCCCCCCCCCCCCCCCCCCCCCCCCCCCCCCCCCCCCCCCCCCCCCCCCCCCCCCCCCCCCCCCCCCCCCCCCCCCCCCCCCCCCCCCCCCCCCCCCCCCCCCCCCCCCCCCCCCCCCCCCCCCCCCCCCCCCCCCCCCCCCCCCCCCCCCCCCCCCCCCCCCCCCCCCCCCCCCCCCCCCCCCCCCCCCCCCCCCCCCCCCCCCCCCCCCCCCCCCCCCCCCCCCCCCCCCCCCCCCCCCCCCCCCCCCCCCCCCCCCCCCCCCCCCCCCCCCCCCCCCCCCCCCCCCCCCCCCCCCCCCCCCCCCCCCCCCCCCCCCCCCCCCCCCCCCCCCCCCCCCCCCCCCCCCCCCCCCCCCCCCCCCCCCCCCCCCCCCCCCCCCCCCCCCCCCCCCCCCCCCCCCCCCCCCCCCCCCCCCCCCCCCCCCCCCCCCCCCCCCCCCCCCCCCCCCCCCCCCCCCCCCCCCCCCCCCCCCCCCCCCCCCCCCCCCCCCCCCCCCCCCCCCCCCCCCCCCCCCCCCCCCCCCCCCCCCCCCCCCCCCCCCCCCCCCCCCCCTAATGCCACATCAAATCGTTCTCTTCTTGTGTGCACATAACTTCCGCCTGGATGGGTAAAACACACACTCACACTTAACAATCTCCTTCTAGCTACCCCCCCTCTCACTCTCCCCCTATATCCCCAAAACCAATAAGACCATCCCTTCGTTTAATTCCCGCCTACATGCACCATCGATATATAGTAGTCTTCCTCGGTGTCTCTCGAACAAACACGTTCTCTCGATGTCGACTACTCTCACGCGCACACACCTTCTCTTCCCTCTCTAACGGCATTTTCTCTCTCGCACCCCATCGTTGGTGGCCTCTGCCATACACATCACCTCTCTATGATTAAGCCATGCACACTTAAATTACATCTGCCACCGAGGACCCCGCGACACACACACACACACACACACACAAACACACACTCACACACACGCATGCACCCACCCACCCACACACACACAAACACACACACACACACTAAGACTCCATCACACACACACGCACACATACACACACACACTAAGACTCCATCTCTCTCTCTCTCTCTCACACACACACACACACACATCCACCCTTACCCTTATGATAAACAATCACCTTAATTTACTTGTATAACATGGACAAATTCCACTTTACTTTAGTAGTTAGCAAACTTATCATCTGTACCCTTATAAAAAACCGAGTTGGCGATGATGGAGTGACTGCCATCTTGTAATATAGACCGTCTGATCTATATCTGACGGATAGAAAGCAAACTATGATAATTTTACAAAAGATAACCGCACCTCTCTCCACATCCTTATCTCCCACAACCTCATTGCTGAGCAATTAAAAAAGAAAGTCTCTGGAACAATCTAGCATGGTGGTCGCTGCCGCCTACCGGCGCCGTCCATCCCCATGCCTCTGCCCATTCCGACCACCAGTCACCACCACGCTCCACTACTCCTCACCTTATCTCTCATCTTTCATTTTTTCGATGACATTCTCGAGATACCAGTTTTCCGATAAAATTCTTGAAATATCATTAGCTTTTACACATGGAATTACTCCTGCATGGGTAAATCATAACAGGTGCTTTGTAAAAAAATGCATATTGATGTTCCGTGCAATGCACGAGCATCTTGCTTGTAATTATATAACGCAAATCACGAGCAGGAAGTGACATTTTTTTACACAACCACGTTAACATGGCCACGTAGATCACTAGCTAAATTAAATACCATTATACTTATATCTCGATGCAAAAGGTTGAGTACATGTCCCAAGAGTAGAGTCGCACACACGCACTCTGTCTCTCAGAATCTCTCACACACACACACCATTTACGTGACGCCCACTTAAGGAGACACGTATGTTACAATTTGTGCACCCACGGGTACACATGATGCTGCGCATTTATTTAAGCCGGACGGCGAACCCAAACAGTAGCTGCATTCATTCCCCTCCCGCTGCCTCTTCTCGGGTCGCCGTCGCCCGGTAGCCATGGCCCGGCGGAAGGTAACAACATAGGCCATACTCCCGCCGGAGCAGCGCTTTAATCTGGAAATTTTAGTGGTCATGCATGCATCTTTTTGTGCTAGCACTCCTATATAAGGGTTGACCGGTCGCTTCCCGCGGACGTGCACGGGTGGTGGAAGAGGAAGGAGAAGGAAAGCGGGCTGTGGAGTAATGTTTTTTACCATAATTTCTTAGGAAACTGAGTGCAATAATTGAGTAGTTTTGCAAACTACCAGTACTACACCTGAAACGGTTCAAAACCTATTCTCCCTTGCCAGCGCGCGCTTCCCACGTGAAACGGTCAGCGTCGCCCTGGAGCGTTAGTGCCGCATTAATGCCCGGCCAGAGTGGAGGCGACCTGTCACTGGTGCCGGCTTTGAAGCGGCGCGACGGTCGAGAGAGCGCCGCTTCCCGGTGCACGCGACTGCTCCGCATCGAGGCTGGCCATAGGCCCTGTTTGGATCCATGGGTTAGAGTTAGTTTGAGCTAGTTGGGGCTCAAATAGCCCTAAAGTATCCAAGCATGAGGGTTTAAATTGGAGCAAGTTGCACCGAACCCACCAAAAAAAACTATCCCACCCAAGAGGTGCTAACTGGAGATAGTTCTCATTGGGACCACTGAAAAATCACTTTTCTCTCTCCATCAAGTGCATTTATTGTCAATCTAACCCTGTCACCCAAACACCTCTTTGGCTACAGTTAGTTCAGGGTTAGTCATGAGTTAGTCTAACCTCTAGCTAAGTTAGAGTATCCAAACAGGAGCAGTATAGGACATGCAAGTTGCTCAAAGCATACAGTCAAATTCGTACGTGAAAGGATTTCTTTCTTTTTGAAAATGGAACATGAAAGGAATTTTTTTTATAATGCTCTTGGCATGTCGCTAACATGTGATGAGTTAACCGACCTCAATAGACGGCAAAAACGCCAGCCCGCCGCACTTTGAGAGAGACGAGGAGGGAGAAGCGATACGGGCTGCTGGATTACTAGAGATAGGTGTCGCACGGAAGCCAAGAAATATGGTGATAGCGTGGGTTAGCCATGTACTAGTATGATGTAACTACACTGGGCTGCCGTGTTTCGTACTCTTCCAGTCCACTGTGGAGATGATTGGTTGATTTTATATCGCTGAATGATATAAAATATTATGAGTGCAGACGCTCCACCCAGAGGTTCCTTGCTCCTTCTCGGTCGTCGGGAATCTATGTTCTTCCACTCTATTTTTTTACATGAGCTTTGTTCATCCTTTTGCCAACATGCGACACATCTAGCATCAAGGTGCACGTGTCATGCAAGGATCGTTCCATCTATATGAAGAACACGTGGGACTAGAACTACGAGACGGACATGTACCCTGGAGTGGACGTGCGAACCTGTGTAATGTAGTGCAGTAAGTGAAGTAGAAAGGCACAAATAGTATGAACATGCGTGGCATATAGGCATTTGTCTCTTACTACCACTAAATGTTGTACGTGCAATGCCCGGTGATGTTATGGAGTACGTGACTAAGTACTCTACTACTACTATATTAATTGGAGGCACATATTAGGTTTTATATTTGTTTACGTGTTTGCCCCGAGACCTTCCAACTAGACGTGTCTTTCTCTTCGGGTCGCACTTTGTATCGTTCATACCACTAGTACAGTAGTACTACTACGTGTGGTCTCCGACCCAGAAGTGGAGACGCTCTACCACGCTGTTCATGTCCCACTCCTTTTGCTCACGTGTGGGACATCCAGCATGTGCCGTGTGTTTGGCACTCCTTCGTCGTAAGAGTTGAAATGCTAGCATTCATTAGAAATAAAAAATAAATATAAATCACCAGTGATACTATACCACGCGACTTGCTTGCTCCTCAATATCGGAAAGAATACTTCCGCTCGCCGACATGTGGGACGTCGACCATCCTGGTCCACTTGCCATGCCCGCAGAGCTCCAAGGGAGAGTCACCCTGGTCGTCGCGCCGCAGTAATTACTAATGAGCCGTCAAATCACAGGCCCAACCTTACCCACTGTGAAGTTGCTCGGACGAAGGAACCATCATGACTTCATTGAATTCCGCTTCTTGGAGAAAACTACTGTACCAACAGTACTGCTAGCTACAGTAGTTACTCCAGCAGAGGCCTCCTTTGGTTCATAGGATAGGATTATAGCAATATGAAAATCATAGGAAGTGAGATGACATGCATCTCAATTCCTATAGAGAAAGAGATGCCATTTGATGCATAGGATAGGGATTTTTCCATTGAGTCTAGGCTAATGTACTGGTAATTTGCTCTAAAAACTATAGTAGTAACAAGTAGTACTGTTACATGCTCGTAATTAATTAAACAAACGTACGGGTGACACAGACACACACACTAACTACTAGTACTACTACCTCTCACATGCTGGCCAGACACCGTCGTTCTCCTTCCCGGCTTTGTCGGCGACACCACACCGTGCTTGGATCTCCGCCGACCTCTCCGTAGCAGCGCGTGCATCCTCTTCTTTCTTGCGGCGGCGGGCCTCTCTTTTCTTGAGTGCTTTCTGACTTTTCCTCTCCCTCTGTGCGGCTTTGGCCGCCTCTTGCTCTACCGCCCATTCGGCCTTGGCAGCTTCAAATTCTGCCCACATAGGTGTGAGGTCGCGAGCGGTGATGAACTCGGCACGGCGGGATGCCACCGCTTCCCTACCATTCTGTGTGCGGTCGCGGGCGGCGAGGAACTCGGCGCGGCGGGATGCCATCGCTTCCTTACTGGTTACTGTGCGGCACGGTGGCATGAACGATGCTTGGTGATAGCTCTGGGGTGGAGTGGCCGGACAACCGTAAAGTGCATTGGTTTGTCAAGAGCTCAAGGACAGAAGACGAAGGAAATTTGGATTCCCCTTTAATCCTGGTCATTTATTATCGAGTAAAATGCATTGGCGGTCATTAAACTTGTCTTGATAGCTCACTTTGATCATTGTATACGAGATATGGTGATTATACGGTCACTGGCTCAGCGTATAGCTCCGTATTTGTCTGATTGACCAGTCAAACAGTCCTCATGTGCCTCATCAGCTCGTGTTCTTTATCTATCTATCTATCTATGCGGGCCTACCTGTCAGTGGAGAAAGAAATAAAAACCAAAATTATGCGTATGTGACATTACTGTTTAGACGTTTGCTGGAGGCCTCCGCGAACACCGAGCATGTATTCACCTGGCTCAACACCAACGGTCATACTCGTGACTCGACGCCTTGCTCATGTATATCGTCCATCACAACGACAATCTATAAAACAGCCTAGCTAGAGAGGGTACTATGGTGCGGAGTATGTACTATCGTGAGCAACCGATCATAGTGCCACTGCACACGAGTGTGTGTCTGATCGATTCGTCCATTATTCGTAAGTTATGTATGGTTGTGTGGTGTCTAATGGTGGTCGTCGAATGCTAGCTGGCGACAAGAGTGGTTGCATGGACGCCTGGTTGTCAATACTTGCCGCATACGCTTCAAAGGCTCGTCATCCATGAGTTCACATTTTACCACCACGCCAGCGTCTGACCGCCCTGGCCTACCGAAACCCCTTCCATTGCTAGCGCGCGCTTCCCGCCTTAAACGATCACCATCTCTCCAGAACGTCAATGCTGCATTCACCGGCCTTAACTGCAGGTGCAGTTGGTGTGTCACTGACATGCGGGCCTGATGCCCGTTGGGCCCACATGTCAGTGAGACAACGCACCTACGGTTAAGTCACTGAAGCAGCGTCCGCATTCACGCCCGATGCGACCTCTCACTGGCGCCGGCATTGCAGCAGTGCGACGGCCGAGAGAGCGCCAACCGCGCGGCATCCCAGTGCAAGCGACTGCTCCGCGTTAATGACACCACAGCCATCCTTCCGTCCATCGCCAACATTAATGACACGCGGCTGCAGACGAAGCTACTCCGGTGCCAGCCGTCCATCCGCCTGCCGCGGCTCATTGCCATTCGCCCGCTATATTAACTTGAGCCCCAGCTCGTAGCCATAGCCAAAGACCCACACTCATTCTCCTCCGGTCATTTCCTTCTGTTGGCACCACTCCAACCATGGCCTCCGGGCACTCCAAAGCTCTCTTGAACGTACTGTCGCAGGAGCAGACAAAGGACATCGGTGGCTCCGCTCTGGGCGCGCTCCAAAGCTCTCTTGGACCCCCCCCCCCCCCCCCCCCCCCCCCCCCCCCCCCCCCCCCCCCCCGGCCGCCCTCCGCCGCCACGACCACAAAGCCGGCAGGGAGGAAGAGTAGTACACGGTAGGTCGCCACAGCTCTGGTCCCATGAAGGCCACCGCTCCTCCACTCAGTCGACGCCAAGCTTGGTGGGATAAAAATCGGCGGCCGATTAGCCGCTTGACGGCGACGTGGAGGCGGAAATCTTCATAACCTTGTGCTCCGGAGGAGGAGGTTATCGAGGCGGATAAGGAGGAGGCAAAGGCAATGGCCGGCTTTCTCGGGTTCATGGCCGGACATGGTGGTCGGGGCCCGGCGATCATTTAGATTAGGTTTACAGTAGGTTTTAGTATGGTTTGTTCGAAATATGTAATGAATTTCATCCAGTTTATAGGAAAAGTTCTCGAAATGTAATGAATTTCATCCGGTCAATTTGAAATTTGCTTTGTTTGCATGAACTTCATCCAGTTAGTTCATATAGTTGTCGAAAGGTATGCGGGCAGCATTGGATGGCATCCATCAGTGTCCTCGGACAGATGCCGGTGTAAATTTGAGGGCCAGCGTTGGAGATGCCCTAACTATCATGCTATAATCGCTAACAGTGCTCCATTATTTCGCAGGGAACAGTTATCCCTCGAGCAAAATCAGATCCACCGTGTTTCGCACTCCTCCCACGTAAGAGTGTAGACTCTTGCTTACATAAAAATGGAGCAAGTGTACGGCACTATAGCACGTCATATCACTCAAACTAGCCCGCATAACGCGTGGGAAAGCACCGCCCTTGTCATTTTGTTCTGGATTTCTATCAATCGATCGCACGAAAATGTTATGCTTTGCAAGTTCAAAAGGAAAAGGCGGCACACTTACAACTCGTACGCGTCGCGTTCACGTCGCACCACCGACAGTCCGGCTCGCACGCCGCTCACCAGAGGGGACACACGTTGTCTTGCATTTTCACTGACATGTGGGACTGCAATTGAATAAACCGTCGATAGCCAAAATCTAATCGCTCGGCGGGCGTCGGCTGAGAGGAGAGAGACGGGGGAGGGAGAAGAGATCGCCCGCCCGCCATGCACGGACTCCAAGAAATATGTGGTGATAATGTGAGGTGGGCCATGCGGGAGTCCGCACCGCTTCCAAGCCCGCTTCTTACCGCCCTGGCCCACCAGAACCCCTCCCCCACCCCACCACCTCCCCACGCGTGCTCCCCCCTCAGAGGCCAGCTGCCCGCATTCATAGCAAGTAGTACCAGTAAAATTCTGGGCTATAAAGGGCATGTACAATGGTTGATAAGATAGTCTTATCATAAGTCTTGCATGTAATTTAGAGATGACAAAAAAACATGTGTACAATGGATCATCTCTTAGCCTTATCTTCAATAACTAGTTATTCCTAAAAACATGGTGAAACATATTGTGCTAAGAGATTATCTCTTGTCTTCTCGACAAGCCCGCTTATGTGGAGGAGAGAGAGGCATTGACAAAGTCAAGGAGTGGGATCTGCAGGAGCCCGTCTCTACACGTGCTCCTAGTTATAAAAAAACTAATTCTAAAAAAAGAGGCATAAAAAACAATTGTGTCTAAAAAAAGAAAGGTAAAAAACATTTGAAAGGAAATATATAGAGAGAAAGTGAGAAAAAGTTGTAACCTTATAGTCAACACTATGGTAGTATTACATGAGGAAGGAGGGAGTGGTGCACATGCCAAGTTCACTGGGCTGCCGTGTTTCACACTCCTCCGTCGTAACAGTAGAGACAATAGGTTTCATCAAAAATAAACAATGAATACTCGTTGCTCGTCTACTATATCGGAAAGAATACTTTCATTCGCCGACATGTGGGATGTCGACCATCCTGGTCCACCTGCCATGCACAAAATTATCCTAGTCCACCTGCCATGCACAAAGTTAGTCGGACGAAGGAACCATCATGACTTCATTGAATTTCACTTCTTCATGAAAACTTACTCTACCCGCAGTACTGCTACCACACGCGAAGACTGGACGGCACTGTACCACGTCATATCACTAAAACCCACTATGCCAAACTAGCCCGCCTAGGATTTGTACTCCCTCCGTTTCAAAGTTAGTAGTACAAAGTTGACTCATCTATTTTGGAATGGAGGGACGTCTCTGTACTGCTATGATTTTGTGTTGTACGTCTCTGTACTTTTGTTACGATTTTCCTACCCTATGAACCAAATGAGGCCTGAATGTATCCGTGTCGACTATTGTCTGATCGATCGCTAAGCCTACAATTTTAGGAGCTTGGGCTATTGGCCGATCAACGACGAATCAGTATAAGCATACCATGAGCTCATCAGCCCCAACATTTCTCTTCGGTGAGTGTTTTGCAAGTACTATAGCTCGCACAGTAGCTAGCCTACTAACACCAAGAATCATCAAATAAGCCCTGCTGATATGATAAACAGTTCAAACTTACATCTAAGCATGCCATATATTACATCAAAAGGTGGTGAGGATACATCTGTTTCCATAACTCGGAGAGGGTTCGCATGATTCACTATCAAACAAAAGTAGCAAGTACCGCCCACACAAGACAGTGCACTAGCCCCTAAGATGGTTTGATAACACGCATCGTTCTGGTAATTAAACACAGGGCAATGCAAACTACCCTGAAGGATTAGCGCGACCAACTATTTCTTGTCATCGATCTCTCGGGCAATGACCACAGCACGGACAGCGGCATGGGAATCGATCTCTGGGGCGATGTCCACAGGACTGACCGCGACATCGGAATCGATCTCTGGGGCTATGTCCACAGGATGGACAGCGGCATCGGAATCGATCTCCGGGGCGATGCCAACAGGACGGACCGCGACATCGAAAACGATCTCTGGGGCGTTGTCCACAGGACGGGCCGCGACATCGGAATCATCAAGGACGTCCACCGGCACCTGCACAACCCTAACATATTTGCAAGCACATTGCAAATAATCAAAAACCACAACTTTCGGTAATAAGCCATTATTTTTTACCTTGTGCAGCTCACCGGGGGATCCCATCCCTCCGGGGGCCATCTCCTCATCCTCGATGGGGGCCATTGAGGGAGTCCTGGACTAAGGGGTCCTCGGGCATCCGGCCTATTATCCATTGGGCCGGACTGATGGGCTGAGAAGACATGAAGACCGAAGACTATACCCGTGTCCGGGTTGGACTCTCCTTGGCGTGGAAAGCAAGCTTGGCTATCAACTATGAAGATTCCTTCCTATGTAACCGACTCTATGTAACCCTAGATCCCCCCGGTGCCTATATAAACCGGAGGGTGTAGTCCGGATAGGACATTCATTACCATAGTCATACAGGCTAGGCTTTTAGGGTTTAGCCATTACGATCTCGTGGTAGATCAACTCTTGTAACACTCATATTCCTCAAGATCAATCAAGCAGGAAGTAGGGTTATTACCTCCATAGAGAGGGCCCAAACCTGGGTAAACATCGTGTCCCCCGTCTCCTGTTACCATCGATCCTAGACGCACAGTTCGGGACCCCCTACCCGAGATCCGCCGATTTTGACACCGACATTGGTGCTTTCATTGAGAGTTCCACTGTGCCGTCGACGAAAGGTTCGATGGCCCCTTCAATCGTTGATACACTACTAGGAAAAGGCTAATTAGTGGCGCACCTATTTTGGCCATTAATGGCGCACTACAGGTGCGCCACTATCATCATGCCACTAGTAACTAATACTAATGGTGCACCGCTGGTGCGCCATTAGTATACCAGACAATAGTGGCGCACCAGGGAGTGCGCCATTAGTATGTCAAATGGTGCGCCATTACTATGCCTCCCAGGGGGCCATATTTACCTTGTGCTCTGGGTTACTAATGGCGCACTTCTAGATAATGCACCACTAGTGTGTTTATTGCAGTGCGCCACTAAAGTGCAGTGTGGTGCGCCACTAGTATGAATATTAGGAATTTTTTTTCTTTTCTGATATTTGCACAGGTTACAAAATATATTACTGCACAGAATATAGACAGCACAACATATAAACAGTAGATTTATCGAATACAATAGAATATTAGTCTCCGAATACAATTCATCATATTAGTCTCCGAATTCAGAAGA
Source organism: Thinopyrum obtusiflorum (assembly GCA_036873465.1). Taxonomy (NCBI): domain Eukaryota; kingdom Viridiplantae; phylum Streptophyta; class Magnoliopsida; order Poales; family Poaceae; genus Thinopyrum; species Thinopyrum obtusiflorum. The sequence goes on from JAAAWM010011511.1 coordinate 80,935, forward strand.
CCGAACAAAGTTAGAACATTTACAAGTCTCGAGACCACGAGTAGCGAGTTTGTCTTCACATTACAAGTCGATATCAATCATCTAAACTACCATCACATAGAAGAGAGCTGCGGTCTTCACGATTAGCATCATCGCGATGAAACTAGTCTTCATCCGGTTCCTCCTCCGCTCCCTCCTCTCTCCCGCTAGATAGCGCGCGTATCTAGCTTCCGCCTCCGCCCTAGTGGTGTACCCTTTGTAACTGTTACCGCTGAAATGGTGAACCTGTCTCCGACACTCCTCCCAGTCGTCGTAGACTCCGGGAACCTTACCCTTGTACATGACATACGACGGCATATCTATGCACTAGACAAACAAAATGTTAGTAGCAATTCACAGACAATACATAAGCAATATATAAGTATGCAACAGAAGGATCGGAAGAGAAAAGCAAGACATTAATAGCACGATTCATGGTCCTACTAATAAATAGCATCGATTACATATAAGTTGAACGACTGTCCAAACCAAAGAGACATACAAGTTCATTAAAGTTTAATTACAACATGAGCTAATCGATATTTCAGAACTACATAGCATCACTACTTTCGACTCGACTCAGGGACCGGAGCGTGGATGAAGCCGCCGTCTATCATGATGGTCATGAAATTGCGGGCGTTGTCAGCCTGCATTTGTAGCGTTGTTTCTATCTCACTGTTGGACGGTTGATATCTGAGGTAGAACTGCCCCGAGGTACGAAGGACATCTTGATGGATGATTTCCGCAAACTCCGACTGGATGCGAAAGAATTCTTGTCTGATGTCCGCGTCCTGGATTGCCGACAAGCGTGCGGCCCAATCTTTGAGATTATTTGGTAGCAGAAGGTGATTATGGTCCCGTACGATCGCCCGCATGTGATGGAGGGTGTAGTAGGCATCCTTCTGATCGCCAGGCGGCTGCTTGACGCAGGGGAACGTCGTATTGTGGGTGAACACGTGCTTGCCGTACCTACGAATTGGCCTGCTGAAGGTGCCTCCAGATCTGGCGTAGCCGAGGAGAACATCATCAAGAACTTTCTTGATATTTGTGTAGTCTTTCTTTGACTGACGGTCCGAGTCGAAATACGTGGCCATGGAATATTTCGGGCTTAAGAGGATGAGTGTGCAATGTGTGTCACTGCACAAAACACGGAATGTTAGAAAAAAAAAGAACGATCGAAATCTAAGAAATCATATGTTACGGGGCGGTGAGGGGATGACTTACTCGGGAAAGTAAGGCACGAGGAAGTTATCCTTATCTGGGTTTGCCAGAATGACGCCTTCGAGGTATGAACTCGTGACTTGCTGGTCCCCAGCGCTGCCCAAGATCTTGGCACGCATGTAGAAGGGGTCGACTATCACGATGTCCGGGGTCTTGTCTCTAATGATCCGCATCTCCATACTCAGCGAAAATAGCCGAACGAAGGTGTAGTGCAGCAGATGAAGGTTAAACATAGCGAAGATGTCATCAAACCGCAGGACGATCATACCCCCGATGGTGCTATCCACAAAGCCCTTGCCCTCTGGCACCTTGGCCACGTAAACCGGGTATGCCACATCATTCTCTCGGAGACGCCGGTTCTCCAAAGAAAGAACACTATCATGCAGACTCCGCATAGCACCGGTTGCAGCATTGAGCAGATTAGTCGGTAGCATCGGCCTACCCGCCACATGCACCCTCCTCGAGATATCCTTAGGTGAAGGTGGCCCGTCCTGAGCACGGATCGTACTCGGTGCCGGCTGGCTCGCACCCTGCTTGTTATTTTTTCTTTTCCATCCCTTCTGCTTCTTCTGCTGTAATGGGATCGAGTTCTGCTCAGAGACCACCTTCTTGAGTGTGTTGGGGCTGATAATATTTCGCACCTCGGCTATCTAAGGCTCGGTGAAGGCGGCAGCTGGAGGCGTCTCCTGAGAACTGAATACCAGACGACGCCTGTTGCAATTGGGTTTCTCCGCGGTACCAGCTAGATCGCGATCGTCTTTTGCAGGGTTGGGTTCTTGAGAAGGAGGCCCCAAGAATTCGTCATCGCACCCATGTTCGTTGAAGTACTTATCGACGTTGGTAAATGTACCGTCGTTGTCGTCGTTGTCCAGATCCTGTGCCATATGCATGCCCGGATCCTGTGCCATATGCATGTCCGGCTTGTCCGGTAACGTTGCGGCGGTCTTGCCATGGCTTCGCGCCGGCACGACTGGCGGTGTTGTCTGTGGGGTGGTGTCCCCCGCCCCCAAATGAATCTGGCTCTTCGGCCAAAGCAGGGGCCAGCTTAAGCAGGCGCTGAGGGTCATCACATCGTCTTCGTCGGCCCTAGGGGGTCGAAACGGAGGTAACAAGTCATCGCAGCCCCGCAGCACCCGAACCTGTTGAACCCTATACACGGTGGGTGGCATCGGATTACCGTGGAACACGCGGCTGCCCGGTTGAACGATTCTGGCCTTGGTGACATCGATCAACTCACCATCCATGAAGTGCAGGAGAGTGCATGGAACGTCGGCGGCGCCCTGCGAAAACATGTAGGGCGTCAGGGATGCCCAGTCAAAGGCAAGGAGATGAAGTCATCGGCAGAGAGGCTTAATTAGTTACCGTGATGGCGTCGAGCTCGGCTAATGTCGGGGCACCGCCAACGGCGGGCGTGCAAGTGACGGAGGGGCTGCTTGCTACCGAGGTGTCGGCCGGCATATTCTTCCCACACCCGGGTGCATTAAGCTGCAATGCCGGCGCCGCCGCAGGAGACACCAATGCCGCCTCCGCCGGAGACACCAATGGCGCCGCCGGCGCGTTGCGCGAGTTGCTGCCCGTGAAGCCGGGAATCGGGGGCGGCCCCTGTTGGCCGCCCGCAATCCACGCCTGCAGCCCAGAAACCAAGGTAGGTATAATGGCGGTGATCGTCGCTCCCAGTTGGTCTCGCACTTGCTCTTCGACCATCTCTGGAATCCGCGCCACTTGTGCCTTGAGTTGTTGAACCTCGCGCTCCTAGCTTTCCGAGCTGGTCTTTCTCTCCTTTCGC
>JAAAWM010011512.1:0-84017 GCA_036873465.1 Thinopyrum obtusiflorum
TACCCACCATAATAATTTTCAACGCGTTCTGGAACATTTCCAGTTTAGTGATTCGGGAGGCGGTCGAACAGTCCCCCGGACGGTGTCGCAGACAGCCCTTCGGGAGGACCTTCGAAACTGGAACGGTCACTCGGACAGCCCTTCGGGAGGACTCACAGAACTCTGACCGTCACTTGGACAGCCCTTCGGGAGGCACTCACGAACAGCCCCTCGGGCACTAAGATCGAAACTATGACCTCTCTACAGAGTTGCACACATACGGTGTCATCTATCCGGCAGGGCTTCGCCGTCCAGAACTAGTTCCTGTCGGAACCCAGACAGCCTTTCGGCTCTACGAAACTATTTCGCGGGGAGGGAGAGAAGAAGCCAGATCATTGCAATGGCATGTATGTGAGAAGGAGTGAGGTTTGGGGCAGCCCATCCACCTCTATTTATAGGAAAGCCAAGGGGCAAAATTGGCATACAAAAGTACCAAAGTGCCCCCACTTTATGTCATACATACAAGAATAAAAGGCAAAAAGGTGTGCCATGTGGAGCTCCATGGAGGAGCACCACCATGGCCGGCCACCCTCATGGGGGACCCCCCCCCCAAGGGGGCTTCCTTAGTGCCTAAGTCATTCTAGAAGCCTTTTGGGAAAATCCCAAAAGGTGCTTTCCATAAAAATCCCAAAAAGCACTTTCACTATTCACGACGACATTTTTCAGCGTCCGTTCGAACTGAAAATATTTATGTGGGCTTAGAACATTTCCAGTACCCACCATAATAATTTTCAACGCGTTCTGGAACATTTCCAGTTTAGTGATTTCATCTGCGAAAAGCATCTGAAGCGGTCCCGGCAGCTCCGGAACATTTCCGGTTTTCATCCCGGAAAATTCCCAGAAGTTTCCAGAATGATTCTGGCACCCTCCAAGAATTATCGGGCATGTGCCGAAACCAATTTGACTTTATGGTATCCTCTGAAACAACTTTTCAGTATCACCGGAACTCATCCGGTGACCTCTTTCTTCGGAACATTTCCGCTGTCTCCGAAAAACTTTTTCCGAAAACTTTCTCTCAGACTCCCTGTCTAGTATTCAGCAGATAGATGACCCTTAAGCGTGTGACCCTATAGGTTCGGTGAAAACTATGACCTCTCTACAGAGTTGCACACATACGGTGTCATCTATCCGGCAGCCCCCCCCCCCCCCCCCCCCCCCCCCCCCCCCCCCCCCCCCCCCCCCCCCCCCCCCCCCCCCCCCCCCCCCCCCCCCCCCCCCCCCCCCCCCCCCCCCCCCCCCCCCCCCCCCCCCCCCCCCCCCCCCCCCCCCCCCCCCCCCCCCCCCCCCCCCCCCCCCCCCCCCCCCCCCCCCCCCCCCCCCCCCCCCCCCCCCCCCCCCCCCCCCCCCCCCCCCCCCCCCCCCCCCCCCCCCCCCCCCCCCCCCCCCCCCCCCCCCCCCCCCCCCCCCCCCCCCCCCCCCCCCCCCCCCCCCCCCCCCCCCCCCCCCCCCCCCCCCCCCCCCCCCCCCCCCCCCCCCCCCCCCCCCCCCCCCCCCCCCCCCCCCCCCCCCCCCCCCCCCCCCCCCCCCCCCCCCCCCCCCCCCCCCCCCCCCCCCCCCCCCCCCCCCCCCCCCCCCCCCCCCCCCCCCCCCCCCCCCCCCCCCCCCCCCCCCCCCCCCCCCCCCCCCCCCCCCCCCCCCCCCCCCCCCCCCCCCCCCCCCCCCCCCCCCCCCCCCCCCCCCCCCCCCCCCCCCCCCCCCCCCCCCCCCCCCCCCCCCCCCCCCCCCCCCCCCCCCCCCCCCCCCCCCCCCCCCCCCCCCCCCCCCCCCCCCCCCCCCCCCCCCCCCCCCCCCCCCCCCCCCCCCCCCCCCCCCCCCCCCCCCCCCCACATTTTATCATTTATTATTCCACACGTGCATATGAGTCTTCCTCCGAGCCTCATTTTATTTGCAAACTCGAGAACCATAGCAGTTATAGCATGGAACATAAACCTAATTATGAACAGGGAGACAATCAATAACATTTATTATTGCCTCTAGGGCATATCTCCTACAACGCCTGCTTATGCATACATAATAAGTTAGTCTCCTACAATAGAGGATTGATCCTCTGTCCGGTTCTTCCCGCCGAACACCAGACAGTGTCTCAGGGGCTACTGACTACATGGGGTTTTTCTCTTTCTATGTCACTTACCTCGAAACCTGTCAACAGGTTGCTGCAGGCTTCGTTTAGTCCACTCTTGGTGGACTGAACCTTATTGATCACCGCGCCCATAAGGACACGGTGCTCGTCTGTAACGGAGGCGCCTCGTAGTGCCTCCATCAGGTTATCCGGCGCCCCTGGATGGACAGGGACCACCAGCGGAAGCGGTGCACCCCCTCCTTCAAAGGGGGTTGCTCGCTCGACTCTGGGGCCATATGGGTCTCCGGAGTCGTATTCGGGTGAGGGCCAAACTGGATGCGGCCCTCCTCGCTAGTCTCCATGGGGATCATCTCCCCCATGTGTCCGGCAGTGGAGGCTTCGCCTCGTAGTGCCTCCCGGACAGCGTCCTGGACTCCTCCCCGATTCGGAGCGGCCCTCCGGGATAACACTTCAGTGGCATCCCTGGCCCCGGGGGAATAAGCCGGCGGTGGCGACATGCTCGCCATCGCCGACGGAGGCAACGAACCTTCAGACAAGGATCGTTGGAGTAGGTCGCGGGCCGGACTAAAATAGTACAGTTAACTACGTCAAGATAATGGAGAGAAAGGGCTGGATGTGCGCACGAGTGAGCCATGTCACTTCCGATGCAGCCTGGGGCTTAGTGCGGGGGTGTTGTTCCGGACTGCTGTCAACGTCCCATGCGGTGTCAACCGCTGGAACGCCTTTCCCCTTCTTGAGCGCCTCCGCCTCTAGATGTGCCGAAGCCACCCTCTTCTTCTTCCTCTCTTTAGGGGGAGGGTTGTTTTCTTCCTTCTCCTCCTCTTCCTCGTCATTGTCCTCAGGGACAGAGGAATGAGCTTCGTCGTCTTCGGACGTCACGTCCGAAGTACCCTTGCGACGGGGGCCACTCTTGCCCCCCTGTGCCTTCTTCTTGGCCTTGTTCTCTGGCGCCTTATATGGCACCGGCACCAGCATCTTAGCCAAACGCGGGATGACTGGTTCTTCAGGCAGCGGGGCCGGACACTGGAGGGGGGGGGGGGGGGGGGGGGGGGGGGGGGGGGGGGGGGGGGGGGGGGGGGGGGGGGGGGGGGGGGGGGGGGGGGGGGGGGGGGGGGGGGGGGGGGGGGGGGGGGGGGGGGGGGGGGGGGGGGGGGGGGGGGGGGGGGGGGGGGGGGGGGGGGGGGGGGGGGGGGGGGGGGGGGGGGGGGGGGGGGGGGGGGGGGGGGGGGGGGGGGGGGGGGGGGGGGGGGGGGGGGGGGGGGGGGGGGGGGGGGGGGGGGGGGGGGGGGGGGGGGGGGGGGGGGGGGGGGGGGGGGGGGGGGGGGGGGGGGGGGGGGGGGGGGGGGGGGGGGGGGGGGGGGGGGGGGGGGGGGGGGGGGGGGGGGGGGGGGGGGGGGGGGGGGGGGGGGGGGGGGGGGGGGGGGGGGGGGGGGGGGGGGGGGGGGGGGGGGGGGGGGGGGGGGGGGGGGGGGGGGGGGGGGGGGGGGGGGGGGGGGGGGGGGGGGGGGGGGGGGGGGGGGGGGGGGGGGGGGGGGGGGGGGGGGGGGGGGGGGGGGGGGGGGGGGGGGGGGGGGGGGGGGGGGGGGGGGGGGGGGGGGGGGGGGGGGGGGGGGGGGGGGGGGGGGGGGGGGGGGGGGGGGGGGGGGGGGGGGGGGGGGGGGGGGGGGGGGGGGGGGGGGGGGGGGGGGGGGGGGGGGGGGGGGGGGGGGGGGGGGGGGGGGGGGGGGGGGGGGGGGGGGGGGGGGGGGGGGGGGGGGGGGGGGGGGGGGGGGGGGGGGGGGGGGGGGGGGGGGGGGGGGGGGGGGGGGGGGGGGGGGGGGGGGGGGGGGGGGGGGGGGGGGGGGGGGGGGGGGGGGGGGGGGGGGGGGGGGGGGGGGGGGGGGGGGGGGGGGGGGGGGGGGGGGGGGGGGGGGGGGGGGGGGGGGGGGGGGGGGGGGGGGGGGGGGGGGGGGGGGGGGGGGGGGGGGGGGGGGGGGGGGGGGGGGGGGGGGGGGGGGGGGGGGGGGGGGGGGGGGGGGGGGGGGGGGGGGGGGGGGGGGGGGGGGGGGGGGGGGGGGGGGGGGGGGGGGGGGGGGGGGGGGGGGGGGGGGGGGGGGGGGGGGGGGGGGGGGGGGGGGGGGGGGGGGGGGGGGGGGGGGGGGGGGGGGGGGGGGGGGGGGGGGGGGGGGGGGGGGGGGGGGGGGGGGGGGGGGGGGGGGGGGGGGGGGGGGGGGGGGGGGGGGGGGGGGGGGGGGGGGGGGGGGGGGGGGGGGGGGGGGGGGGGGGGGGGGGGGGGGGGGGGGGGGGGGGGGGGGGGGGGGGGGGGGGGGGGGGGGGGGGGGGGGGGGGGGGGGGGGGGGGGGGGGGGGGGGGGGGGGGGGGGGGGGGGGGGGGGGGGGGGGGGGGGGGGGGGGGGGGGGGGGGGGGGGGGGGGGGGGGGGGGGGGGGGGGGGGGGGGGGGGGGGGGGGGGGGGGGGGGGGGGGGGGGGGGGGGGGGGGGGGGGGGGGGGGGGGGGGGGGGGGGGGGGGGGGGGGGGGGGGGGGGGGGGGGGGGGGGGGGGGGGGGGGGGGGGGGGGGGGGGGGGGGGGGGGGGGGGGGGGGGGGGGGGGGGGGGGGGGGGGGGGGGGGGGGGGGGGGGGGGGGGGGGGGGGGGGGGGGGGGGGGGGGGGGGGGGGGGGGGGGGGGGGGGGGGGGGGGGGGGGGGGGGGGGGGGGGGGGGGGGGGGGGGGGGGGGGGGGGGGGGGGGGGGGGGGGGGGGGGGGGAGTGGAAAGGAGATGAGAACTTGGGCGCTGGAGCTCGAGATCGGGAGGGCGGAGACAGAGAGAAAGCGTGAGAAGAGGAAGAGGGAATCCTTATCCCCTTATAAAGGCAGCAAATATTAAACGCCTCCTCACTCGCCTTAAGATCCGCCTATTCCCAAGCGCTGTATAAACAGCACGGTTGGGTTACCCATGCCCGCATTGATGAGAATCCCGCAATAAGGGGACACGATCTCTGCTTCGACAAGATGTGCCAATGACAACCGCGTCTCGAAACGTGGGATGGCAGATGAAAAACGATTCAAAATTACGACCGGACGAGCGTGATGTTACGTTACAGAAAGTTGTCAGCGGATGGAACTCGTGTAAAAATATATATTCTCTCTGCGGTTGTGTATTGTGTATAACAGGTCCGGATACAATCGTCGCATCCGAAGACTATCTTGGAGTTCGAAAAAAGGGGAACCCGCCTTGCAATGCCGAAGACAATCTGCGCGCCGGACTCCTCGTCATTGAAGCCAGGTTCAGGGGCTACTAAGAGAGTCCTGGACTAAGGGGTCCTCGGGCATCCGGCCTGTTATCCATTGGGCCAGACTGATGGGCCATGAAGACATGAAGGCCGAAGACTATACCAATGTCCGGATGGGCTCTCCTTTGCGTGGAAGGCAAGCTAGGCTACCGACTATGTAGATTCCTTCTTATGTAACTGACTCCATGTAACCCTAGATCTCTCCGGTGTCTATATAAACAGGAGAGGGTAGTCCGGATAGGGACAGATTCATTACCTCATACATATAGGCTAGACTTCTAGGGTTTAGCCATTACGATCTAGTGGTAGATCAACTCTTGTAACACACATATTCATCAAGATCAATCAAGTAGGAAGTAGGATATTACCTCCATAGAGAGGGTCCGAACCTGGGTAAACATCGTGTCCCCTGTCTCCTGTTACCATCGATCCTAGACGCACAGTTCGGGACCCCCTACCCGAGATCCGCCGGTTTTGACACCGACAGGTACTACAGCGCTACTACTAACCATTTAGCTGTAGCGCGATAGTAGTAGCGTGGGTACCCGCGCTACTAGTAGGCAGTTTTCCAGCGCTACTACTAGCCTTTTTCCTAGTAGTGAGGGGAGAAATGTTTCATGTATTTGTAATCTTATAAGCTGACACACGTCCACTAAATGGCATTGAAGAACAGATCAATCTAGAATTATTTGGAGAATAGCAGCAATGATTCACAGGGCACAAATTGTTCATTCCGAGGAAACATTTTAGGTCTGAAACAAAGGATTCACACAGGTAAAATAGATATTGAATAGATAACATGCTGAAAGAAGGAAACACTACTGCTCATAGCAAAACCAATCCATGAATCAAAGCAGAGTTAGTTTTCTTAAGATAAAATTGCTGGGACAATGTGGTGCCTGGGTCCATTGCTGGGGGTTGAAATATGTATACTACAGGCAGAGAGGAGAGGAAGGAGACCATACGAGGGAGAAAGATCTTACCCATGTCGTTGCCGCCATGGGTGGCTACTCATGGTCACCGAAAGTAGATGGGAGAGATGGGGCCACCTGTCGCCCTGTTCCTAGTTCGCTGGATGCGGAGGAAGCAGGGGCCGCCTGCCTCGCTTCATACCACCGAGAGCGAAGGGGCCTTGCCCCCCCCCTCAGATATACTGCCATGGAAAGGTGGGAAGGGGGAGCTGGGCATGGGCTCGGGCAGTGGCGCCATGGGAGGGACGGGGAGGTCGATGCTCGCGACTGGGGTGGCTGGTGGTGGAAGGAGGGATGGCCCTGCGATGGCCGTTAGCGGCGGCGTGAGTCGCAACCCTAGGCGGCGCAGTACGATAGAGGGTCGATTGAGATGAGGGGGAAAGGGGATTGAGTGAGGCGCCCTGGGCAGTTCTAGGTTTTGAGAGAAAAAAGAAAAAATCACGGGCTGGGCCGCGCTAAATGTTTTCGTCCCCGCGCGCAGGCCCATTTACCACCTGCTGTTGGTCGGCGTTATTTGCCGACCGATCGTTAGATGAGGATAGGATCTTTCCCGACTGATTGTTCGATAGCAGAGACTTTTGTATTCCCGACCGACGGTCTCTCGCTGTACAAATGTTTTCCCAACCAACTATCACTTAGAAGTTTCTTCAACTAACTGTCGGTCGGCGAAAATGACTTTTGCCAACACACATCAGTAGGGAATAAAGTGTCGTGGTGTAGTGACAAAATGGACAATCTCTTTCGAAGTATCAGGGTTTCGGACGAAAACTCATCTGTTACAAAGGGATTTCATTTATTGAACTTATTTGAACTCCAGACTTTGTGTGTGTTCAAAATGCACCATTCAAAGTCACATCATCAATTTTCAACCCTTTCTAACTTCATTTGTTATTTTTCATGTATTTACTGATTTATTTTGAGCTATATGACCCTGAAATTGAAAAACACTTCAAATGAACTCTGAAGAGGTTGAAAGTTGGCATGGTATCATCATTTCACCCACATAGCATGTGCTAAAAAGTTGAGAGGGTTACGGCAAAAAATGGATGCACTTCGTGTACAAAATGGACAATCTCTTTCGAAGTATCAGGGTTTCGAACGAAAACTCATCTGTTACAAAGGGATTTCATTTTTTTGAACTTATTTGAACTCCAGACTTTTTGTGTGTTGAAAATGCACCATTCAAAGCCACATCATCAATTTTCAACCCTTTCTGACTTCATTTGTTATTTTTCATGCATTTACTGATTTTTCTGAGCTATATGACCCTGAAATTGAAAAGCACTTCAAATGAACTCTGAAGAGTTTGAAAGTTGGCATGGTATCATCATTTCACCCACATAGCATGTGCTAAAAAGTTGAGAGGGTTACGGCAAAAACTGGATACACTTCGTGTACAAAATGGACAATCTCTTTCGAAGTATCAGGGTTTCGGAAAAACTCATCTGTTACAAAAGGCATTTCATTATTTCTTCACATGTAACTGCAGTGATATTCTAGATCAAAGGCATCATCATAATAGTTGTGGAGAGAAAGTCTTCACTTTTTCTTCGCTTGCGTCCTTTGCTTATTGCCCCGTAACCATGGATAATCTTCATCGTTTAACAGGGTGCTTGGGCCAGCCTTGACTTTGAAGGGAGGAATTTCATGAAACTTTTCATAATCTTCAGACATGTCCATCTTGCCCTCCAATCCCACGATGTCTCTTTTTCCTGAAAGAACTATGTGGCGCTTTGGCTCATCGTATGATGTATTCGCTTCCTTATCTTTTATTTTTCTCAGTTTGGTAGACATGTCCTTCACATAGAAAACCTACGCCACATCATTGGCTAGGACGAATGGTTCGCCAGTGTACCCAAGATTATTCAGATCCACTGTTGTCATTCCGTCCTGTGGATCTACCTGTACCCCGCCTCCTGATAGATTGACCCATTTGCACTGAAACAAAGGGATCTTAAAATCATGTCCGTAGTCAAGTTCCCATATGTCCACTATGTAACCATAATATGTGTCGACCTTTCCCCTATCGGTTGCTGCATCAAAGTGGACACCGCTGTTTTGGTTGGTGCTCTTTTCATCTTGGGCGATCGTGTAAAATATATTCCCATTTATCTCGTATCCTTTGTAAGTTAATACAGTCGAAGATGATTCCCTGGCCAACGAGTACAGCTCATCAGAAATAGTGTTGTCACCTCAGAGACGTGTTTCCAACCAACTGCCAAAAGTCCTGATGTGTTCACATGTAATCCAGTCGTCACACTGCTCCGGGTGTTTGGATCGCAGAATGTTCTTGTGTTCATCGACATACACGGTCACCAAGGTAGAGTTCTGTAGAATTGTGTAGTGTGCTTGAGACCAAGAATGCCCGTCCCTACATATTATTGAGTCCCCTCCTAGCGTGTCATTTCCAGTCAGTCTCCCCTCATACCGCGATTGAGGGAGACCAATCTTCTTAAGGTTAGGAATGAAGTCAACACAAAACCCAATGACATCCTCCGTTTGATGGCCCATGGAGATGCTTCCTTCTGGCCTAGCGCGGTTACGGACATATTTCTTTAGGACTCCCATGAACCTCTCAAAGGAGAACATATTGTGTAGAAATACAGGGCCCAGAATGACAATCTCGTCGACTAGATGAACTAGGACGTGCATCATGATATTGAACACGGATGGTGGGAACACCAGCTCGAAACTGACAAGACATTGCGCCACATCACTCCTTAACCTTGGTAGAATTTCTGGATCGATCACCTTCTGAGAGATTGCATTGAGGAATGCACATAGCTTCACAATGGCTAATCGAACGTTGTCCGGTAGAAGCCCCCTCAATGCAACCGGAAGGAGTTGCGTCATAATCACGTGGCAGTCATGAGACTTTAGGTTCTGGAACTTTTTCTCTGCCATATTTATTATTCCCTTTATATTCGACGAGAAGCCAGACGGGACCTTCATACTGAGCAGGCATTCAAAGAAGATTTCCTGCTCTTCTTTGGTAAGAGGGTAGCTGGCAGGACCTTCATACTGCTTTGGAGGCATGCCGTCTTTTTCGTGCAAACGTTGCAGGTCCTCCCGTGCCTCCGGTGTATCTTTTGTCTTTCCATACACGCCTAAGAAGCCTAGCAGGTTCACGTAAAGGTTCTTCGTCACGTGCATCACGTCGATTGAAGAGCGGACCTGTAGGTCTTTCTAGTAGGGTAGGTCCCAAAATATAGATTTCTTCTTCCACATGGTTGCGCGTCCCTCAGCGTCATTCGGAACAGATAGTCCGCCGGGACCCTTTCCAAATATTACTTTTAAATCATTGACCATAGCAAGTACGCGATCACCGGTACGCATGGCGGGCTTCTTCCGGTCATCTGCCTCGCCTTTGAAATGTTTGCCTTCCTTTCGACATTCATGGTTGGTCGGAAGAAATCGACGATGCCCCAGGTACACATTCTTCCTGTGTTTGTCCAGGTATATACTTTCGGTGTCATCTAAATAGTGCGTGCATGCTTGGTATCCCTTGTTTGTCTGTCCTGAAAGGTTACTGAGAGCATGCCAATCATTGATGGTTACAAACAGCAACGCATGCAGGTCAAATTCCTCCTGTTTGTGCTCATCCCACACACATACACCCTTTCCAGTCCACAGTTGTAAAAATTCTTCAACTAGTGGCCTTAGGTACACATCAATGTCGTTGGCGGGTTGCTTAGGGCCTTGGATGAGAACTGGCATCATAATGAACTTCCGCTTCATGCACAGCCGAGGAAGGTTATAGATACATAGAGTCACGGGCCAGGTGCTGTGATTGCTGCTCTGCTCCCCAAAAGGATTAATGCCATCCGCGCTTAAACCAAACCATACGTTCCTTGCTTCACCTGCAAAATCCTCCCAGTACTTTCTCTCGATTCTTCTCCATTGCGACCCGTCAGCGGGTGCTCTCAACTTCCCGTCTTTCTTACGGTCCTCTCTGTGCCATCGCATCAACTTGGCATGCTCTTCGTTTCTGAACAGATGTTTCAACCGTGGTATTATAGGAGCATACCACATCACTTTGGCAGGAACCCTCTTCCTGGGGCGCTCGCCGTCAACATCACCAGGGTCATCTCGTCTGATCTTATACCACAATGCACCGCATACCGGGCATGCGTTCAAATCCTCGTACGCACCGCGGTAGAGGATGCAATCATTAGGGCATGCATGTATCTTCTGCACCTCCAATCCTAGAGGGCATACAACCTTCTTTGCTGCGTACGTACTGTCGGGCAATTCATTATCCTTTGGAATCTTCTTCTTCAATATTTTCAGTAGCTTCTCAAATCCTTTTTCAGGCACACCATTCTCTGCCTTCCACTGCAGCAATTCCAGTACGGTACCGAGCTTTGTGTTGCCATCTTCGCAATTGGGGTACAACCCTTTTTTGTGATCCTATAACATGCGATCGAACTTCAGCTTCTCCCTTTCACTTTCGCACTGTCTCTTTGCATCAACAATGACCCGGCAGAGATCATCATCGGGCACATCATCTGGTTCCTCTTGATCTTCAGCTTCCCCCGTTGCAGCATCACCGTATTCAGGGGGCACATAGTTGTCATCATCCTCTTCTTCTTCGCTGTCTTCCATCATAACACCTATTTCTCCGTGCTTGGTCCAAACATTATAGTGTGGCATGAAACCCTTATAAATTAGGTGGGTGTGAAGGGTTTTCGAGTCAGAGTAAGACCTCGTATTCCCACAGCTAGGGCATGGACAACACATAAAACCATTCTGCTTGTTTACCTCAGCCACTGCGAGAAAATTATGCAGGCCCTCAATGTACTCGGAGGTGCGTCTGTTACCGTACATCCATTGCCGGTTCATCTGCGTGCATTATATATAATTAATTGTGTCAAAAACCATTACAGAACATCATGAATAGATAAGTGACCAAATTAATAGAAATTCATCATCACATTAAAACCAAAGTACATACATAGTAAGAATTTTTTTCTTTTAGAAAGAAGATAAGAACAAGAGGCTCACCACGGTGGTGCCAGCGATGAGATCGGCGCGGGCGATCGACGGCGATGAAGACGGGGACGGGACTTGACGGACTGCTAAACCTAGACAAATCTTGAGGAAAATGGAGCTTGAAGGTCGAGCTTGGAGAGGAAAAAGCTTAAGTAGTGTGGCTCGGGCATTTCATCGAACACCTCATGTGCATAGGAGGTGAGCTAGAGCACCACAAAACTCTCCCCTCGCCGGCCAGAAAAAACGGAGCACTGGAGTGCTCTGCTCGCGGGCGATGTATATATAGACATTTCATTGGTCCCGGTTCGTGGCTGGAACCGGGACCAAAGGCCACGAACCGGGACCAATGGTTGTGGGCCTGGAGCGAGGCCTGTTGGTCCCGGTTCGTGTCTGAAACCGGGACCAAAGGGTCCAGACGAACCGGGACCAATGCCCCACGAGGCCGGGCCGGCCCCCTGGGCTCATGAACCGGGACCTATGCCTCATGGGTCCCGGTTCGTGACTGAACTGGGACTAATGGGCTGGCCAGGCCTGGACCAGAGCCCTGTTTTCTACTAGTGTTATTAATTATTAATTATTATATTATTAGGTAAAGATAAAAATAAAGATAAAGATATGCTCGACGAAGTATGTTCGGTCCTAGCCTGATGCAGCCGTACAACTTGATGGTGGAGGGTTGCCCCGCTTAGTGTAGTAGGTCCGCCTGATGCTACTCCTCCTTCGTCACATGGCCCATGCGCACCTCGATTTTGTCTGCTTCCTCCACTTCTTCAGCCCATGATCGTTCAGCTAAACGAGGCAGTCCATCTTCACCCCCTGATTGGAGAAATCTGAAAGTATTTGGCCATGCCTGACAAGCAAAATGAGACAGTAGGCTCTAGCGTTACCAATGAACCACTATATAATGACATAACAACAACAACAACAACAACGATTTACCAATATATATATTACCTTTTTTTTTTTTGAGAAAGTATGCTTGTATTCATACATTCATACACCGAACAGAGCCAGAACACATACAAGCACACCGAACGCATACACTCCAAACACAGCAGCTGAACAAAGCAGAGAAGCCCTGGCCAAAGAAGAAGACCGAACGAAGCCCAGCCAGGTCGCCTTCCACCACGCCCGCATCTGAACGGTGCAACCTCCGTTCTTCCCCGAGCAGCTCCCGCCGAAGAAGAGCAGCAGCAAGACTGCCAGTAAAACCTGCAAACACCAATCGCCACCAAGGCTTTGAGGACCGCATAAGAGTCCCGTCCCGACGGACGAGAACTGGGATCGGGTTCCGGAACATCGGCCGGGGATCCACCCCTGGCTCAGCAGGCTTCTCGGCGGCGCCTCCACACGGAGAAGAAAAGGGAGACAGAGCACGGACGGACACGAGACCCAGGAAGAAGCAGCAATCTCTCCCAAGAACAGCCAACTCGAACCTCCAGCCAAACATCTATCGAAGTTTGTCTCCATGTTGTTGGGTTCGCTTGTGTAAAATAAAATCTGGTATAGGAAGGAAGTACAAAGGTAGGCAGCAAGATCAGCCGACAGTGGGCTAGTGGATGGATACTCCTATACACAGCAGGTGCACCAAGTTGGCGGCGCCTGAACTTGCGCCCTGTCCTGTACATAGTAGTTGTAGTGTATCCCTCCCGACTGATTTATATTTTTTATTTTTTTTAGGAAAGGAGGAAAACCCCCGGCCTCTGTATCAATCGATGCATACAGCCATATTATTAATAAAAGTGTAACAAAGTCTGAGATCCACAAAAGTTTCAAAATGCGAGTGCAAAACGGAAGATAACATAAAAAAAGATGCCACATCCGGCGATAAAGAACAGGCTACGATGACTATACACCTAGCCTATTATTAGCTCGGCAGCCAAATCGGCTGAAGATAGCGTGTGCTACCGTCTCCCAACGGTTGCACCCAATAACCAAAAGCTCCCTGTAGTACGCATGAGTGAGTAATGACCACATACGGATCCAAACTGTAGCTCTGTAGATAACCTACAAAAAATTAGTGAAGTTTGTCCCATTAAAAATCAAATCATTTCTAGTATTCTATATCGTCCAAAATAGTGCACATATCCCTATCCGAATATGTTTTGCTATATTTATTTCCACACCATTAAGCCACGTCCCAAATAACGTGTTGATGCTCGTTGGGGGTGAACATTAAAAGCTATATGTATAAAGTGCCATAATAATTTTGCAAGTGGACACTCGAGAAAGAGGTGTTCAATCGTTTCAATTTGATCGCAATAACAACATCAGGAATTATCAACCCAACTTCTTTTCAGCAAGTTATCTTTGGTCAGTATGACTCCTTTGTGAACGAACCACATGAAAATTTTAATTCGGAGCGGAATTTTAATCTTCCATATGTGCAATGATCTAGACAATGGCCCGGAATCAATTAGGTCGAGATACATCGATTTCACTGAAAAGGATCCATTCACAACTAACTTCCAGCAAATCGTATCCTCATGGTCGGTTAGTTGGACATCCGTCAACCTGCGGACCAGGATCAACCAATCGTTCCAACGTTCCCCCACTAGGGATCTCCTAAATTGGATATTAAGCGGTACCAAATTTAATATTGTGGCAACATAGTCTTCCTTACATTGCACAATATTATATAGGGAAAGATATTGCAGAGCCAAGGGCATCTCCCCTAGCCATGTGTCTTCCCAGAATCTAGTCTTCGTACCATTACCTACTATGAACTTTAACTGTTGGAAGAAGGTTACATTTATCCTCATTAACCCCTTCCAAAAAGGCGAGTCCGTAGGCCTAGCTATAGCCTGGGCCAAAGTCTTAGTACGTAAGTACTTATTCCGCAATATTTGTACCCACATACCCTCGGTCTCAACTGATAACCTGCATAGCCATTTGCTAAGCAAGCATCTATTCTTTACCTCTAAATTCTCGATCCTAATCTACCTTGGTCCTTTGGTCTGCAAATAATATCCCATCGAGCCAATCGGTATTTCCTGTTAGCCTCATCACTTTGCCAGAAGAAGTGGGATCGATAGAAGTCTAATCTTTTCCGTACCCCTACCGGCACTTCAAGAAAAGATAAAAGGAACATCGGCAGGCTCGTCAAAACCGAATTTACCAAAACCAGCCAACCTCCATAAGACATTAACTTGCCCTTCCAGCAGCTTAGTCTTTTTTCAAATCTTTCTTCTATACATTTCCATTCCTTGTTCGTTAAACGCCTATGATGGATTCAGATTCCTAGAT
Organism: Thinopyrum obtusiflorum; assembly: GCA_036873465.1. Taxonomy (NCBI): domain Eukaryota; kingdom Viridiplantae; phylum Streptophyta; class Magnoliopsida; order Poales; family Poaceae; genus Thinopyrum; species Thinopyrum obtusiflorum. The sequence continues at coordinate 14,598 of JAAAWM010011512.1, forward strand.
AATTAAACGGTAAGGATCCCATTTCACATCCGAACAATTGTCTATACTCATCTTGTTCCTCTTTCGCTCTTCCGAAATAGAACAATTCGCTTTTGTTAAACTTTATCTTTAGTCCAGACAATTGCTCAAATATGCGTAACACAAGCTTCATATTCCTGGCTTCCGCGAGGTCATGCTCCATGAAAATAATAGTGTCATCAGTGTATTGTAGAATGGAGACACCCCCCCTCTACCAGGTGGGGAACGAGTCGTCCTAGTTGGCCATTCTCTTTAGCCCGACAAATCAGGACTACCAACATATCCGCTACTATATTGAACATCACAGGATACATGGAATCCCCCCTTATGTGTCTGAAAATAATGCCCCGTGTCATCATTTACCTTTATCCCAACACTGCCTTTCTGTATGAATGCGTCCACCTAAGATCACCAGGACTCAATGAACCCCTTCATACGTAAGGTTCGCTGGAGGAAGGGTCATTTGACCTTATCATACGCTTTCTCAAAGTCCACTTTGAAGATAACACCATCTATCCCTCCCGCTAATGAACATGCATTCCATGTTTCGTTTAGTTTGTCTTTTAAATTTACTTGTAGTAGCTGTGGTTAGTTAGGCCTGTATGTATATAAGCTGGCTAGCTGCTAGAGTTAACAGCATGTACTACTGAACATGGTACTGCGGTTTGTTATACTGTTGGATGACGAACCCAATTTGAAACCTGCGGCTCTACACACCAACTGGGCCCAAAATGTAGTCCGAAATGGGGTGATGCTGAGACATTTTTGGTACTATCTCGCTACCTGTTTTCTGCAGTTTCGTTTCTCTTATGTTTCTGTGTCCTTTGAGTATGAGTTTGGTAAAGAAGCTAAGAGTACGTATGCTATAATGCTCTTTTCAGTTGTAAGATGAACTTAAACTTGATATGTAACCAGGTTAATTATTTGTGAATGTTTATCATTACGATTGTCTGTATAGACATATAGAAGTTATCGTCAAGATTGTAAGTGGGATATGTCCTATCCTTTAGTCAATCATTCCGCCCATCTGTGCATGAGAGAGACTAATTCAAACCACCTTAATTGGATCAGGTACTCATGGCGTGTGACTGATCGAACCATGGTTGACACGAACACTAGCCAGCCCGACTAATTATAAATACAAGATGAAGAAACTTCCACTACTTCTACTACTACTACATAGGACCAGTTCAGTGTCTGGCTGTCTGCATCCAAGAAATGAATTGGTGACATATTTGAAAGCTAAACAATACAAGTTAACAGATGGAGACTCACACGAATATGGCCACTGCATACCAATTCCAAGTTGAATAGGTCTAAATGACTCTAATCTGGGTTGAAACCGCCTAGAATACTTTTCAGTCGAATTGGTTTTGTATTTGAAACAGGCTAAAATATTTCTTAGAGTCGTGGTGGGTTTTATTCTTTTTTTTCATCTGAGTGAGAGCTTATTAGCGTTTTGAATAATTCATATTTATAATAGTGGTAGTTGGCTAAAAGAAAATCCAAGCTGAATATAGCTAGCTGCTAGCTTCCACCTAATAACAAACATTAGTTGATTAATTTGTTGGTGGTGGAAATTGAGGGAGACCAATTCATGCTAAATCTAGTCTGCATCTCGATCCGTTAGAGGCTAATAATGGAGCTTGTTGAGCAGACAACATCACGGCCAGGTGAAATAAATACGTGTCACCATTGCTGTTGGATGCATCCGACGAATAAATATGGGTCACATTGGGTAGCTGTTTGATAAAGGCGATTTTAAGATCTTAAAATGTAGCATCAAACAGATACAAAGCATTATGAGCAACACCCAACATCTGCATAACTAGAATGCACATAGTCGAATCAAAATATCTAACAAAAAGAAGAAGAAAAAAACTAAAATGACCATCGGCAACAGTAGAGGTCCTATGGACCGGCACTATGGCTATGTTGAAGGAGGTGGTGGACCTATCCGAAGGTTCTGCTGCCACCCATGTCGGGTAAAAACCTCCTTGGCTACCGGCTCTAACCGCGTACACATCATTTTGAACAGCGGTTGGTACTCCACACGTTGTAGTATAGACCACGTACAAAGTCAGTGCATACAACGAAAAATAACTTGGTGAGGAGAAGCACTTTTGTATTGAAAACCAAATCATTTCCCTATAGCCAAAGCGACCATAGAAAGGCATACGCTCTCTCAGTCTTATTAGTGTTCTAAAACTATTTGAAATATCGCCCAATCAATGACAAAAAAATATTGGCAACACTTATGGGCGGATAGAAATTTGACACTATTTGGATGACTGGCCACGTAGAACGTGTAAACTGGCACTGAAAAAGAGGTGTTTAATTATATCATCATGAATACAAAAATGGCACTTCGTATTTCCTTGCCAGTTGTGACGTGTGAGGTTATCTTTGCTTAACACAACCCCCAAAACAGGCTTTCACCCTGCTTTATAGTTAAAGCAACAACTGAAGAAGTATACGGTCGAATGATACAAGATTGTGAGGTAGCCCTCTTACAAAGTCGATACTGACATATCCAGCAAACGTAGAACGCACGCGACTACGCTATCAACAACGGACACTGGAAGAACTAAACACCCCCATACTACGGCCTAGCACACCTAAACTCCACGACAACGCCCCAAGAGGGAGAACGGCGTAGAGCGTCGCCGCTGCCGAGTCCAAACGAACAAATGTCTTCACTTGGAGCCTTTACATAGAGAGAAGAACCACAATGACGTCTTCAAGAAGATCACGGCACCCTCGGGGGTTGCCGTCGTCGACGGCAAGGCACAGAGTTTTCTCTTGGCAACCCACCCCTTCCACTATAAGGCCTCCAGGAGTAGCACGACATTGTCAGATCCCCAGATCCAGATCAGGAAGCCGCCCCTCCTTGAGAGGTGGCATTTCTGAGCTACCTATCGCAACACCTCCCATTGCCCACACAACCCGAGAGCCGGGAGGTTAGCCACCACTACCACAATGATGCCCGCCGAATAGCCACCATGTGGACCGACATCCGGGGCTGATGCCCCGGCATCCCTGCCACGAGATACCATGCGCCGTTCATATTACAACGCACTCAACCACGGTAGGAAGAGCAATGGCAGTCCATCTACTCATAGCCCGGCGTTAATCCCCAAGTATGGGCAGGCGCCTACACCGAAGGAGGCACCCACACCAGCATCCCCATCCATTGCTTGATGGACTCGGGAGGGGGGGATGACTCTGAGCCAGCCTACGGCTGTTGGCGAGCCCGCCTTGAGCCCTTAGACAGGCATGCTCACACGACATCATGTCCGAGGTCACCGGCACGACCCACACACCGACCCAACACTAACGTGACCACTACCATCGAGCACCATACCCGCCAGGAGAGCACGAGCACTACCCACGAGGAGAGTACGAGCACCACTGCGAGCACCTCCCCAGCCAGCCCCGACCTCTCCTACACGAAGCACAAGCTACAATCAGCCCCGGGCCCTAACCTGGCCCGCCCGAACATGAACCCTAGATCTGCACCTACCATCGGCATACATCCAGGAGAAGGAGGTCGCCACCGCAACCCCTCGACACCTGCAAACCTGCAGGAGCCACATCGCTGCAGCACCTCCACGCATGCACCACCAACGTGCCTCAACCGAGCCCGCCTTCACCAACCACCACGCCCGAGAACCGAACCGTGGCAGCCAGTCGAGTCCATCTAGGCCCGCGCCACCTGCCGGCCAAGAGGCCACCATGACCAGGTGTGCACCACCTGGGGGGGGGGGGGGGGGGGGGGGGGGGGGGGGGGGGGGGGGGGGGGGGGGGGGGGGGGGGGGGGGGGGGGGGGGGGGGGGGGGGGGGGGGGGGGGGGGGGGGGGGGGGGGGGGGGGGGGGGGGGGGGGGGGGGGGGGGGGGGGGGGGGGGGGGGGGGGGGGGGGGGGGGGGGGGGGGGGGGGGGGGGGGGGGGGGGGGGGGGGGGGGGGGGGGGGGGGGGGGGGGGGGGGGGGGGGGATTCTAACTTTTAGTGAAATTTTCGACTTCCAAATTTTTATTTTATTATTAACCGCTAATTCATAATATTGCTTTAGCGCTTAGCATATAGAGTCTACTGCGAAAGATCCAGATGTAATGACATGACGGACATGATTAAACTAGATTAGTAAAAACTTGGAATTAAAGATGGAGATTACGGAGCTTCACCACCTTCTTGTTGGCCTTTTGCCCTTTCGGTCACCGGCGATGCTATAGTGTCCGGGTAGGCGTCCGCGATAGGAGGTAGGTCGTTGGAGTGGGAGCCATCGTCGTCGGAGGAATCAGAGATGAAGATGTAGCCCTTATTCCGGCTGACAACTCGGTCCTTCTACTGCTCGAGCTTGGCCATCATCGCTACCTACGCCGCAACCTCGCGCTCGGACTGCTCAATGACAAGCCGGAGTGCCTTGGCGTTTTTTCTCTAGAGCCGGCGAGCGTCCGTCTCCACCTTCGTAAGTGATTGGTGGTAGACCCATGAGAGGATCTGCTCCTCCTTAATGGGCATTGATGGCAACTTGCAGTGGCGATGGGAGGACTAATCAATCGCCTCCCTCTCCCTTGTCTACTGCCTCTCGCGGCGCGGGGTGCACACCTTCGATTTCGGCGTGCGTCCGCAGCGCCAGCGGAGCAAGCACTAGAACCCTCAGCTGCCCTTGAGAAGGAGCGGCCGCGCAGGGGAGGTGCACGACGGTGGAGCGGCGCAGAATGAGCTGCCCACGCGGAGCTGCGCACAAGGTGGGACGTGCTAACTCCTGCACCAGCGCTTCACCGGCAGGCGAGCGGCGACGGACTAGATCTGGAACAGCCCCCCATGTCCATCCTCGACCGGTCCATCGCAATGCGGAGAACCAGCTCATGCTCGTCATTGACGGAGTCGTCGGAGCGGTTCCTAGAGCTCAACATGGTGGCCGGAGAAGTGATTGCATCGAATCGGAGAAAGGGAGGAGGAGACGTAGCGGAGCGAAGTGTACTGGAGCGTAAGGTTTGCTCCTGATTGGGGATTTTGTGGGCACGAACTAGGGTCGATGGTGGGTCGGGCTGATGTGGCAGACGTGCCCGGGCCACCTCTTAACCGCCGTACATTGGGGTAGGATATAATGGACGCTAGACAATCCGGGCGTTTGACGCCGGTTTGAGGTGCACAGGCTTTTTTACTGTTTAGTTGCCGATCCAGCCGACCTGAGTTTGAGTCTGGGATGAAGAGTCTGACTGTAGATGCTTTATTCCCAGACCAAAACAAGTGAATTCGAACGATGCTATGGTGGAACTCTGACTACCATGTCAGGGGTGTGCGTTCATGTTAGAGCATTTACAACCACAGATATCAAATCCGGCCCCTCAAATGCCCGCGAACGTGACTGGATGAGTTTGCGTTCACGACCACTGACTAGTCACACCTCATACTTTGTGCTATGGATTCGAACCTTCATATTTGCTCCGCTAGATCCATACAAAGTATGCAAAATAAATCCTATGTACTATGCAAATCAGGCTAGTCTAAACTAAGTTTCTTCATCGGAGATGTCCACGACGTCCGTACCGGGGGCCGGGTGGATGGGCGCGTGGGAGGGCTTCATCTCCTCCTCCACATCCATATGCACGAGCATCTCGTCCACAGCCGCGGCATGCTCCGCCTCGGCCTCCTGAATAGGGGTACCGGTCAGTCCGGATGTATAAGAGGCCTGTTTGAGAGCTTGAGTGGGTCAGTTTTATTTTCACCGCTTAGTGACCGAGCAACCCGTTCGAAGGTTTGATGGGAGTTTGACGCGCCGGGTATATAGATGCTCTCAACGATTCCGTGGTGGACATAAGCGGACAAAACTGTACATATGAGCTGTGGGGAAAGGAAAAACTACAACTGTAGACATAAGCGGACAAAACTGTACATAGCCTAGGCTCCCGGGTAAAGAAGTTGGATCAACGATTCCATCTGTGACGCATCTCATAGTCCATCTCGTAGTCCAGTACCCGGTGCCAACGCCAGCATAATGCGACCCAAGAAGCAGTGATCCTGCCTTTTCGTCAAAAATAATGCGTCCCATGCACCCATGATCTATAGATCTGCGTTATGCGGTAGCTTTCACTTTTTTCGATAAGGAAAATATATTAATATCACAAAACTACCAATTACACCCGACCTCTATAACAACAATATGTCCAAAGATATCAAAGATACATTCAGCCAAAAAAGAAAATAAATAGAACTGAAGAAAGAAAAAAGACCCCACCAAAATGAACAATGAGTAGCAGCAGCAACACTCTAACCACCACCAAAGGCAACACTCGGAATACACAAAAATGTTCTCCAAAAGCAATGTCTCTTAGGAGGAAACAATGCACAAGCATTGTCGTTGCCCCGATCGAAGATCTTGAGCTTTCACCCTGGAGAAAGTTAGAATTCACTCAAAACAATGCCTTCAACAAGACCATTGCCTGATACCTAGTAAGAAACACCGCTTGTTTTCAAATTGAAGACCAATTCACATCTTATACATATAAATAGTTGATCCCCACTAACTCCAATTCTCTTAACTGCAACTATGACACCTCATAATGCCACCATGCATACCTAAATAATTGACCCTCACTATCTTCAATTCTTTTAACATGTAAAGATGCCACATCATGCCACCATTCATGCATGAGAAAAGACCCACATTCAAATATTTAATAAATATTCAACGACTATAGAATAATCAAATATAATACTATATGTTAGTTTCAATTCACATATTGTTAGTCAAAATACTAATATTTCTTACAAATAAAGTTCACTGAAATAATTTAAACCAATAATTTCTGCAACAACGTGCGTGATATCATCTCTAGTTTACTAACTTGTTATGCATCCATCTTTGCCCGCAGTGTTGAGCAGGTTGAGCAACTAAACTAAAATTGAATAACATGTACACTTGTTGGACCAATTATACCACACGCCACTTGAGCAACTAGGTTGCAAGTGAACTATTACAAGTGACAATAATGATCACACACTTTACTTTCATGGGTAAATACTAGTGTTGATTGCCTCATCCATTGGATCGCCTGTAGCTTTCGGGCAGAAACTTGCGCTTGTATCTATCTGACTACTTTCAAAGTATCGACTATTTCTTCAGAGAAGAAAGAAGAGCTATTTTGTATCACACCATATTTGATGGTCTATAAATATGAAGCTTCGTGTCCTCTACCATTTCCACATGGAGTTCAGCCACTAGCAAAGATCTAGAGCTTTGATCTCTCCAACTGATACAAGGTAACTAATCCAAGTTGTCTTCGTTCGTTAGCTTCTAGGGGTGAACACTGCCCACCAGCCAAGGAGATCCAGATGGGGGCGCTGGTCCTCGCATTCAAGCGCCAGACAGCTGCGACTGCACCCCGATCTGGATCTGGATAGCTAGCTGCAGTAGTACGACTGTGGATCCGGTTATCCATCTTTTGTGCATACAATTGTTGGAAATGGATAAAAGGTGCTCCATCATAATACAGAGGACTCATTGTAATAGCATGTTTCTTTTCAGGACTAGATAAAAGCGCCACCGAACCCTGCAAATACTTCCCAGCGAGCAAGGAAGATCTGTCTAATTCTTGCGATAGAGCAAGGGCCAACCAATGATCAATCTCTCATCTCTGTGGCCGATTCAAGGTAAATTTGTTGATTCCAGCTCCACCACACTACTCTACAATCGATCATCTCCTCAATTTTGTCAGCATTGCCTTCTTGTGTGGAAGCCACATTTCCCCGTTTAGAACGGATTTTCTTGATAGGCTGCAGTGAGTGAATCTGATTTCCCATGATGACGACGCCCATGAACCTATTTTTTAGCATGGGATTGTTGATGTTTGAAAGGTAGTAACGACGAGGACTCGTTTTTATTTGCATACCAACATGTTCGCCGACAGCCAAATCTGTCTCTCATCTCTAGTCGATTCTATGGTACCTAACTGATTCCAGCTCCATCAGACCACCTCACCACTTTACCTATGTTTTTTTCTCTCTAAAATTGATAATCTCCCCATTTTTTTTCTGTGCAAGCCACATTTCCCCTTTAGAAGGTGTTGTTGCTAGTCTCTAGTGAGTGAAATCTGATTATCCTTCTTTTCCACGGTGGCGACGTGCATGAGCCAATTTTTAGCATGGGATTGTTGATGTGTGATAAAGGTAGTAATAATATAGATGACCTTTTTTCCCGTACCGGCTCAAGCCACTAAAACCTCCTGCTACTTCCCACACAGCAAGGGAGATCTGTCTACTTTTTCCTCTATAGTCGAAGCGGCTTGATGGCTCGTCTCATGACAACATCGGATCTGCCAGATAGAAACTTTCGCTCCAGGTCGGATCGTCAGATTCAGGAATCTCGAGTACACCACGGATTCCCGTGATGAACTCATTTTTCGAGCTGGGTGTTAGAACAGATCGAAGCTCGCACAGACGCACCAGGTCTAGGCCGCGGAATTAATCCCTTCCCAGGACGACAGCATGATACCTACCTCGGATCTGACCTTGAGTCTGGAACCGCGCATGGTCGTTGCGGACCAGGCATTTAGCCCGGCCGCGGAAGAGCCCGAGGCCTTGTCAGATAGGACCTCGGACAAGTGAATTGGTCCCAACCTTTGATCGGGTCTTAGACACCCGCAGGAAGGAGGCTGCCCCCCGAGCAACGAAATCACCCACCGAGCACGTCGCGCTGGGCGCCAACGCCGGAATACCATCAGCGCCTGGAGCGTGCAAAAGCGATTGTCCTGCAGCGGCGCGGGAGCGAGCTGAGCTCCGACGACGCCCTGGCCACCTGTGCCCACCGTCTGCCAACGGCCGGCGGCCGGTGAGAGAGGCGCTGCACCAACCCCGACGCCACGCGAGTCGCCGGGCCGTGCAGGAGCCGTTGGAATGATTACCCCTCAAAACTTTCAATCGCAAGAGCCCTACGGGCGAGGCGGAGGTGGGGCGCCACCACGCAAATCCGAGGACCTCAGGCTACGCATTGCTTCTCCGACAAAGACATGCACCTCGCATGTGTTCACGACGTACACGCACTAGCTGTGATTTAATAATTTTAGGCTGTTCACAACTGCACGAATCACGTCACGATCGAGTGGTCAACTCGGACCGCGCAGGTGTGTGCCCATGCGAATTTCTCTGGTGGGGTAGGGTTGGGGTGGCATTGAAGATGGGCGTGCGTCCATGGCCAGCGCAGTCTACATGATCCCCTCCACTCCTCCACCTCCATGGACCATGGTGTTGGGCTGTTGGCCGCAGCCTCTCTCCTCTTCTGTTCCTGCGTCTATCCCATCTGGAACACCTTGAACCAGAGAAAGAGAGAGATTCAATTCAAGCCCACCACCAACTCGTACTTATGCCGTCGTCTGATTCCCATCGGCACCTGCCCTTGCATTCAAGGCTCCATCTACCCCTCCGCAGACCCCTACCAGCTGTCCATTGTTCCCCTGTTCCTCGCAGCTTGACGCGCCTTCAATGAATTCCAGAGGAAGACAGAGATTCAATTCACCCCCTGCTACTCGTACTCATGGCCTCACATCATTCTTATGTCTGGACCGCACGGTGGACCATGAAAGCCATCCAATGTGGGTCTGTATCGGGCCACCCGCGAGCAAGCCTAGACAGGACCCTGTTGCTCGAGCTCGACAGTTCGGATGCACTTTCTATCCTAAACAGGAGACAGGTATGGAGGGCTTTGCAGCTTCCTGACAGTACCCACACTCGTTTCTGGCCACCCTAGCCCACCCAAACTCTCCTTCCCACTCGCTATAGAGCGGCCGCTTCACATTGAGGCCAGCTCAAAGCCGACGCGACCTCGCACTATCTCCGCCACTCAAGCGGCGCGCCGATCGAGGACGCCGCCCGCTGCACGCCTGGCTGAACACCCCTCCTCGCCGCATTAAAATGCCTTCATTAAACCCGCGTGACAGAGAAATCTACTCCGGACACATGTTCGTTCACAATCCGGTCGACATTAAACACAACGCCGGGCAACTTCTTCCCATCCGCCCGCTATTTAGACTGTGCCAGACGCCATGCAAAAAGTCGCACCACACCTCCGCTCTCATGTCCTTCTTGCATCATTTTCTTCATAACCTTCATGGCACCCGGATACGAGTCAGGCAACTCGCTGCTCCACCTCCCCCGCCTAGCCCGAAGGAGTGAGTTGCTCCAGGAAGGCACGTTAGGGAGCACCACGGAAGGGGCATCGTGCTTGCCATGGACGAAGCCAGTCGCCGTGGCATCCGCCGTCAACGTTGGCAGCATCGCGCCTGGTCGGTGGCGAAAGAAACCGGCGACGCGGAGATCGACGAGCCGGTGGCCAGCGCGTACACGTCCGCCGCCTACATAGAGGAAAAGTAGAACATGGGAGGCCACTGCCTACATCAAGGAAAAGTAGAACATGAGAGGCCACCGCCGCTTGGGTCCTAGGTAGGCCACCGTCGGCGCATCGCCGCCATGCAGAGCCGGTGACTTGCCCGGTTTAGTGCAGACCATTGTCGACCCCTGCCTGGCTCCACGGAAACGAAGGAGTCCCCTTTCCCTACGGTTGAAGCAACCCTTTTGCCACTCCGAAGAGCAGCGCAGTCGGACATAGGGAAGATACGGAGGAAGAATATACCTCCGGGTCTCCCGATAGTCTGATGAGCGAGCTGCCGGACATGGGAAAGACATAGGAATCTGCCGTGGCCGGCCGTGGACTAGTGTAGTGTATCCGTGTCGTGGGAATGGAGCTCTGCGCGGCTGGACATGCACATAGTTTTACCTTTTTGGTTAAATATATTCAAAATGTAAATGTTTTTGTACGGTTGTACTAGCTAGTGTTTGAAATGTGTGCGGACAGCGTTGGATGGCGGTCTCCGGCATCAGTGTCCACAGACTGATCCCCCTATCCGAGGACGGATGCGAAAGAAATTTACGGGTTGTCATCACTCCTCTCATATCCGCTCCCGGCCGCACGCATCACGGCGCTGTTGGAGCTTGCAGCTCGGTGCTGCCGACGGCCGCTTCCTCCAACATTGCCCCCGCCGCCGTACAAGGTGAGGAGGGGGGGGGGGTTCCTCTTTATCCAAGCCAGTTATCTCCTCAGATCTGACAACCTTAGGTTTGGGTTTAGCATTTGATGACCCACAAGTATAGGGAATCTATTATAGTCTTTTCGATAAGTAAGAGTGTCGAACCCAACGAGGAGTAGAAGGAAACGACAAGCGGTTTTCAGCAAGGTATTCTCTGCAAGCACTGAAATTATCGGTAACAGATAGTTTTGTGATAAAATAATTCATAACGGGTAAAAAGTAACAAATGTAACTAAGGTGCAGCAAGGTGGCCCAATCTTTTTTTAGCAAAGGACAAGCCTAGACGAACTCTTATAAAAGTGAAGCGCTCCCGAGGACACATGGGAATTATTGTCAAGTTAATTTTCATCATGCTCATATGATTCACATTCGTTACTTTGATAATTTGATATGTGGGTGGACCGGTGCTTGGGTGCTGTCCTAACTTGGACAAGCCTCCCACTTATGATTAACCACTCTCGCAAGCATCCGCAACTATGAGAGAAGAACTAAGATAAATCTAACCATAGCATGAAACATGTGGATCCAAATCAGTCCCTTTCGAAGCAACGCATAAACTAGAGTTTAACCTGCTGTCACTCTAGCAACACATCATCTACTTATTACTTCCCAATGCTTTCCCCTAGGCCCAAATAATGGTGAAGTGTCATGTAGTCGACGTTCACATAACATCACTAGAGGAAAGACAACATACATCCCATCAAAATATCGAACGAATACCAAATTCACATGATTACTTATAACAAGACCTCTCGCATGTCCCCAGGAACAAAAGTAACTACTCACAAAGCATATTCATGTTCATAATCAGAGGGGTATTAAATAGCATTAAGGATCTGAACATATGATCATAATAATACGTATAAATCATTCGCATGACTCCGTCACAAAAATCTTCCTGGATTCAAGACCACCATGCATGTCATGTACTCCATCCGTGTATGTTACAAGGATCACACATTCTTTTCTTTGTGGATAAATGCGCGTGACTACTTGTGAGGAGAATATACATACCAACATCTCATTGGATGACTTGTAGCTGTCTAGCAGCAATTTGGGTTTGTATCTATGTCTGAAGGAAAGGGGAAATGTGGTATTTTGTATCCAGATCCCACCTTCTGTAGATCGGCTATATATATGCAAAAGCTGGCTCCGTCCTCCGGACCCTTCCATGAGCGAGCTAGTTGCTCGAGTGCAAGGTCCAAGGAAGATCCATCTCTGATTTCTCCAATTGATTTTGGTAATTAATTTCAGCTTCACTAGACAATTTCTAGCTTTGTTGTTTCTTCATAGCTATTTTTATCTCTAAAAGAGATGGTCCTTACTCTAGCCAGCTCTTCTTATTTATTTTCCATCTACACGCAAGAGATTATCTCTTCTATTTTATTTTCAGGAACCATTATAATATTCATGGTTCAAATTTTATGTGCATTTATAGCTTGTTGTTCTTCTTTGCAAGCCACCTTTTTCCTTTAAATATATGTTAGTCTTTAGCAATTGTACTGATTACCAATTTTTAGCATTGGGTTGTTAATATAAAAGTACAAGAAAGTAATATAGACGACTAATTTTGTTTTGCGTGCACGTTTCCATCCACAGCAGCTCATGACAGGGGTTCTGGATGCCTAGGGATCATATGTCACCAACATGCTCGCCGACATGGCAAGACAAGAGGTGGCCATGATGATTGGGGTCTCTGGCAGGATCGATGACCTGAACAACAAGCTTGGGGACCTCAAGAGTTTCCTTGCTCATGTTGACAGGAGAAACGTCAGCGACGTGAGCGTGCAGAGGTGGGTGGACGAACTAAAGCATGCCATGTACCTTGCTACCGACATCATCGACTTATGTCAGCTCAAGGTCATGGAGCGAGGTCCATCAAAGGACAAGGGGTGTCTTAACCCCCTGCTCTTTTGCATGCGAAACCCCCTCCACGCCCATGACATCGGTAGCCGCATCAAGGCACTGAATGAGAAGTTGGATAGCATATGCGAGCGGGGGCATAGTTTGACCTTCATCAGGTTGGAAGCCTACCATGATCGGACGGTGGCTCAACCTCACAGTATTGACCGCAAGACTCATCCTGTGTTGGAGTTGTCGGGTGTGGTTGGGGAGAAGATCGAAGAGGACACGCGAGCGCTTGTCCAGCTACTGTCAAAACAGGCAGGTGACGAGAGTGATAGCATCACGATATTTGCAATCGTTGGTGTTGGGGGGATTGGCAAGACCACCCTCGGCAAGAAGGTCTTCAATGACGAGGCCATACAAGCTAAGTTCTCCAAAAGGATATGGTTAAGTATCACAAAAGAATTCAGCGAGGTTGAGTTACTGAGGACAACCATCAATGTCGTTGATGGAACGCTGCCCGGGCATGGGGGAGGGTCGCAGGATAAAGCCTTACTTGTGCCAGCTCTTGTCAGTGCCATCAAGGACAAGAAGTTATTTCTTGTGTTGGACGACATGTGGCGTGACGACGAATGGAACAAATTGTTGATGACACCCTTTAGCCATGCTGCCCCTGGCAGCCGGATCCTGTCACGACAAGGCTTGAAGGTGTTGCCCGAGGCATTAAAGCCATGAAGCCATACCACCATGTTGACAAATTAGGATCCGAAGATGCATGGTCATTGCTCAAGAAGCAGGTGATATAACTATTGTTGTTTAATTATTACATAGAAGATTATCTTAAATATATGTAAATAGTAAGAACAACGTACCTTTGATTATTCCCTATGCTTAAAAAATATACACATAGTTAAAGTTTGTTCGTAGAATATATTTCTCTGGTCTCTGTCATTTTTGTTCCTTCCGGTTCTGGCTTTGAAACTCTCTGGACCAAACCTGACATATATATGGTGCCCAGGATGAAGGTCCCCTAGGTGTCCGTCAATATCACCATAGGGGAATTTGAGAACCTTATTTGGGTTTATTTTCTTCCCCTCTAGGAACGTATTAGACCATAGGGGACATTGCAATTCTAGTAGTGTGAGTCCATTATTTTTTCGCAAGCTTTTGGTGGTAGCAAACCAAGCTGACCGCTTGGTAGTAGTGTGAGTACGTAACTACTGGTAATGCCAGTTCTGCTTGATACTCGGAGTAGTAGTGCTCATTGTGAAATGTGAATAGTATACATAGAAAGAGTGTCTGTACACATGAAATGGACCAATCTGACCCTTTTTTGAAACTTCAACATAAAATGAATCGAAGCTGAATTTTTGACAGTCTGCCCCCTTTTCCATGACCCCCCGGGCTAAGGCACCATGCTAGATAGCATTGCTGTCTGGGTTGAGGCACCATACTGGATATCATGACGCCCTAGCCTAGAGCGCCATGCTAGATGGCACGGCAGCTACCAATAGCAAGGGCGTCGTACTGTCTAGCAAGGTGCCCCAGGCTAAGGCATCTTGCTATCCAGCGTGGCGCCCCAGCCCCGAGTGTAATGAAAAAAATGGTCATTTTGTGAAATATTTTTAGATCCGGTTCAATTTGTGTTGAAGTTTCAAAAAAGTGTTAAACTTGTCCATTTTCACTCTGTACACAAAGCTGCTTGTACTGTCCCCACGCTAAACTTGATACATCCTCATTTTACAATGGTCATACACCCTACTTCTTACCAGCTCCAAAGTTAACTAGACTATCCCCTTAATATGCATTCTAGAAAATAAGTGTATGCCTCTACAATCATGTTGTTTGTGTGCCAATATACATAAATATATGTTGAGAGTGAATAGCTAGTTTGATCATTTTGTGTGTTAAAAAAACGTCAAGGAACAGACGCATCAAGAAATCGGTTGTCCGCAGCTTTTTTTAAGGAACCTCGTCAGAGGGTGGGGAGCTCCCACATTACATTACAGAAGAAGAGAGTTGATGCAGTTAATGAGGGAAACTGGACCCAAAGCCAAATAAGAACGGTTAATTAAGGAAAATCATCAAAAACCACACACAACTAGTTATTAATCAGTAGACTATGGGTTAGTTTGCTCCACGTCCTCGTCATGACGTGCCTGGCCTTGAGCCTGCCTGGATTTACTGGAAGTTGTTTGCTTGTTGAGGAAGCTGGCCTGGACTGAGAACCCGAAGCACAATTGTTAGCCTAGCCCAGGCGACCCCAGGCGTCTAGTTTCACGCGCCTAGGCATCCGACCTATTGGTTAATCGCTGCCTGGCAATTACTAATCACAAAACTACAACACTGCAGCATCGGCGGTATGTCAGCAGTATAGTCAAAGATGCCTTTTTAATCCACTTAGCTATTCACAAGGCCAGGCTTCATCCAAACAAAATTTCTTCCTGCTAACCTGGCCATGCAAGAATTGCTAGCTTTTCAAGTCCACGCCAGGAAACATTTTTTCCTAGGCACCAAGCTGTGGACACAAATCAAACTAGCTCTATATTTTGTTCTTTGTCTCGTCCACCTAGTTTATGTAGAACCACTAGCCGCTAAATAATGTTATGTGTTCCTTATTGTGTCTATGGGCTTAAACTGCTTGCAGATTCTTGGAAAGGAGAAAGGTGAACAAGCAATTGATATGATAAAAGATATCGGATTGCAGATTATTGAAAAATGTGATGGGTTACCGCTTGCTATAAAAGTAATGGGAGGACTCCTATGCCAGAAGGAGAAAGAACGACATGGATGGGAAATGGTTCTGAATGATGCTCTATGGTCAGTATCTCCAATGCTAGAGGAACTAAATTATGCAATATATCTTAGCTATGAGGACTTGTCCCCTTGTTTGAAACAATGTTTTCTGCATTTTTCACTTAAACCTAAAAAGACAATATTACAAGACAGCGAACTTGTTGGCATGTGGATTGGTGAAGGATTTGTTCATGGGAACTCTGATAAATTGGAAGAACTAGGAATTGAGTACCATAAGGAGCTAGTACTAAGGAACCTTATAGAGCCGAATACATTATATCCTGGGCAACATTTTTGCAACATGCATGATGTTGTCCATTCATTTGCTCAATTCTTGACTGGAAATGAAGCACTAGTAGTTACCAATGGAGAACCTATTAACAGTAATGTTAGTTTGCAAAGGCTTCTTAGGTTGTCCATAGAAACAAAAGGAGTTGAATCAGATGAATTTGAGTGGAGAAGTCTACAAGAGCAAAAGTCACTAAGATCCATAATATTAACCGGGAATTTCAAGATTCAACCTGGTGATTCCTTGACTATTTTTTCAAGTCTACGCACTCTACATAGGGAATCTACAAATTGTGCTGCATTGGTCGAATCTTTGTATCGACTTAAACACTTGAGGTACTTGGCACTAAAAAACTGCAATGATATAAATAGTCTGCCACAGAACATCCGCAAGATAAAATTATTACAACATGTTAGTTTTGAAGATTGTGGGAATCTTCTGGAACTTTCTGATAGCATTGTGCAGTTACAAGAACTGCGGTATCTTGACCTTGATCGCACATGTGTAGTTAGTGTGCCTAGGGGGTTTGGTGCGCTACAAAAATTGAGGTCACTCTATGCTTTCCCAGCTCACATGGATGGTGCTTGGTGCAGTTTGGAAGAGCTTGGGCCTCTGTCCCAGCTTAGATGCATTAGATTAGTGGGTCTACATAATGTGTCTGCAGGCTCATTCGCCAGAGAGGCTAGGATTGGTGAAAAGGTGTATCTTTCCATGTTGCGCTTACACTGCAACAACAGAGTTGATAATTACAGTGAAAATGAGAAGGATCAAAGTGTAATTGAGGAGGTGTTTGATGGGCTATGTCCTCCACCTTGCATCCAAGATATTCGCATCCAAGGATATTATGGGCGCCAACTCCCAAGCTGGATGTTATCAACATCAATAGTGCTCCTAGAGAACTTGAGAATTCTGGTGCTGGATGATCTGGCTTGCTGCACCAAACTCCCTGATGGCATATGTCATCTCCCATGTTTGGACTTCCTACAAGTGAGCAAAGCTCCATCAGTCAAGCATGTTGGGCATGAATTCGTTCAGCCCCGTAGTCATTGTCATCATCCGTTATCCCAGGACTCGGCTGCGTTTCCAAGATTGCACGAGATGATCTTGAATAGAATGGTGGAATGGGAGGACTGGGAGTGGGAAGCGGAAGTACAAGCTATGCAGGCCTTGGAGGTTCTTACCATCAACTATTGCAAATTGAGGTGTATCCCTCCTGGCCTTGCCTCCCATGTGAGGGCTTTGAGCAGGTTAACCATATGGAGCGCCCATGGTCTCCAGTCTCTAGAGAACTTGGCTTCTGTAGTCCAGCTTGATCTATTTGACTTACCCAAGCTGACTAATATCTCCAATTTCCCCGAGTTGCAAAAGCTTGAGATTGATCGCTGCCCAAAGCTCCAGTCGCTGCACGAGATGAATGCACTCCGGAGACTTGTGCTGACAATTTTCTACGACGAAGAAAAACTCCCGTTGTACCTGCAAGCTGTAAAGCCATGTCATTTGTTGCTGGACTGCAGCCCAAAGGTACTCACTTCCATGGCTTTGGGAAAGTATGGCCCCGAGTGGGACAAGTTCAGCCATATCCAGCATGTCGAGGCTTATGCAGATGATCTTGCCGAACATATTGAAAAGAAATGGCACCTATTTTACACAAGTGAGCCATACAGCATGGTGACAAACATCGATCCACAGGTAATATATATTGTTAACCCATTGCTTTTCCAGTATGTGTAGCTAATCTGTTTTCTCAATCTCCTGTCGTTGATTCCATCTCATCTTTGTAGTTCACTGGTACATGCTAGAGCCTGAATATGCACTTCCAACTGTTTGATTTTGCTTGCCAGGAGTTTGAATCAGGATCTGCAGACGAGGAGGATGTAGCGACTCTGGAGGAGGAAGGAGTGGTAGCAAATTGAGGAGGCAAGATCATTGTTCATTTCCTGCTGCAGTTCGGGAACACCAAGATGAGAAATGTAGACCAGCGTACATTTCACAACTTGGCATGCAACAAGATGTTATTGTTGCAGGTATTGAAAAGAAATGGCACCTATTGTACACTAGCGGGCGCTACAACATGGAGACAAACTTCAACCCCCAGGTAATATATATAGTTAATCTGTTTTCCGAATCTCTTGCTGTTGATTCCATTCCATCTTAGTAGTTCAGTGGTACATATGCTAGAGCCTGAATATGCACTTGCCACCATTTCGTTTTGCTTGGCAGGAGTGGTCATGGTCTGAAACACAGTGTGAAGACGTCGAGGATGTAGAAGACAGCCAAGACCAATGACCCTGCCTTGACTCTTGGAGAGGAAGGAGTGACAAGTTAAGGAGGCAGCAACATTGTTAACTTCCCGCTAGCTACATACGGTGCTGCTCACACAACTTGGCGTGCAGCAAGATTAGTCTGGGCTAGTGGATACATAGCAGGCAGGTACACTAGTAGCTTGCTCCCTGTTTTGTATCCCTCCCAGTTTTCTTTGGTTCCTAGTACTAGCAGTGGTTATTTAATTTGGCCTGTATGTATATAAGTTAGCTATAGATACCTGCTGGGCTGCTGGGGACATTATCTGCATGTACTACTCAACATGCTGATGTGTTGATGATGGGTTTCGTTTCTATCATCCATCAAGTAAGAAAGAACCTTGGGTACTACCGATTCTGACACCGGATTGAGCTGTGACGGTATGACAGAATGATTGGTATAGATTTGTTTGTTGGAACACATAGACGGAGCTCGGAACAGAACTGTATATGCATGCTAGTTGTCGGTTTCTTTTCCCTGGCTTGAAAGCTGCGTAACAAATTAAGGAGGGCTTGCAGCTAGCTAGCGTCCATGAAATTAAGGAGGCATATTGCGCATAACTCTGACTTGAAATCTAGCATTACTTACTGTTGATTAAGGTCTTCTTTAATTTCTTCTTGGCTGCTCCTTGAATTCATGGAAAAGAAACAAGCCAGCCAGCAAGATTTCAGGTTCTGAAACTGAAACAGAGCAAAAACAGGGCAGTACACAAATCCTAGTTTATTGCCAAAAACAGGTATGCTAGTCTGCTCCTAGCCTTGCCTTTTCGATAATGAGCAGGCTTTCAAGTCTGCCGAGTGAAAACCCAATTTTAGTTTACTCTGTTTCATTTTACCGGACGAAGTGCATGTTTTTTTTTCTGACAAGCAATGGCCGTGACCGCGACTGGAATTCAGGCCTCGATTGATTGTAGCCAAAAGAAAGGGTGGCCTTGGACTGAAGCATGCTGACGAAGGAACATAGTGCATTGACAAAGAACAGAACCGTGGATGCTTTTACCTCCAGAGACTTAAGCGCCCATGCTTCCGAGCAATAGTGGTGCCAGACCCAAAAATCAGTGAGGTCAAATGGTACAGACTCTTCAAATTTCATAAAAATTTGCTCAAATATTAATAAAAATGGAAGTCAGTTTGTAGAAGACTGTGACCCCACCGCTTGTACATAGAATCGCCACTGCTTTTGACCTGCCTGCCTCCGCCGCACCACATGGAGCAAGTTGGATGAGGGTACTGGATCTGTGTACAACACACGGCCTGTTTGCCAGCGATCTCACGCTCTGCATCATCTCATCAAGTGCTTGTCACCACTGGCAAGCATGAACATTACATGGCTGTGTAAGAGCGCCTCTTACTTGAACTCGCCGAGGACTTGATTCGCCTAGTAAGCCACCTTCTTCATGTGCTTGAACCACTCCTTGGATGTTCCACCCACTCTATCACTCTTAGCTATCTTCTCTCAGCACCGTATCTTTCTCCTATTATGCTTTCCCTTCATTTTGCACTTGCAAGTATACTCTTTCAAGTTCAACTGGTATGTCTAGTGCATCCCACTTCTACACTTCTAGTATGATTCCTCACTCTCTCATTGGTGATCATATGCTTTTGCTTATGATTTCGTGTGTTAGTGTGCCCTGTAGTCACAGAAAGATGGATGACATGTTAGTCATGGACAGAGTGAAACGAAGGATGTAGAGGTGTATATATACACAGGGAGCACCTCAAACTGCAATCGTCGTCAACCACCTATCACGGCAACATTTATCATAATAAAAGAGGTTGGCCACCCACTCATATCTATGATGATTCCCTGTACATCAATATTTTGACATTATATTCAGCTATTTTTCTAGCAAACTACAAAAAAGAAAGAAAGATAAGTACAATCTAAATTATTGTGTCACAACTTAAACAGACATCGCGTTAATTCTGACATGCATCATGCCCACTAGAAGCTTAGAATTAATGGCAGAATGCATCACATCTTTTTCTTTTTTGCACAACGGAGGGATCAGATATTACTCTATAGCTAGCTAGGCTTGTGCACCGTACGAGTAGTATCCAAATAAGTCCCCGCATTATTACATTGCCTAACAAAGGACCAATTGATCACTTTCTACAAGTCTGGTGATTTTGGCCGTCGAGGGGATTCCACATGCAAGAGAGCATGTCTTTGGATGGATCCTACTCCATGACCTTTGGGTCGAGGATGTTGGTGATGTCGTCGTGCATGACACCCTTCAATTCCTCCACCCACCTCCCATGCTCTCGTCGGTGATGTTCCTCCTATTATCATCGACAAGGAAGTTTTTGAGGTCTCTGAGCTTGACACCCAGGTCGTTGATCTCGCCGGAGACCCTGGTCAGCATCAGCATGCCCACCTCATCTCTGCCCATCCCGGCGAGCATGCCGGCGCCCGTAGGATGCCAAAGGAACCAGGACCCCTGCTATGTTTTGCATTGTTTGTTGTCTCGAGCTGCAACTGAAAACATGCATGTGTAATAGAATTCGTCCTCTTAATTATTACTACCTACCACACCAACACTCCTATGCTAAAAGTGGATTCATACGTGGATGTAACCATGGAGAACAAGAATACTCAATCCACCCACTCATTGGGGACTAACAAACAATGTAGAGTGAGAAAAAAGGTTGCTTGCAAACAGGAAGGCACAGAGTTGCCTTGAACTAAAATCGACGAGGTCATCTGTTTTAGAGGAGGAGAATAGCTATGAAGAAACGTCAAGGATAGAGTAGTCCGCTGGTGAAATTAACCAAGTACCTTGAACGAATAAATTGGAGAGATGAGAGATTGATCGGCAACTAGATCAAAAACTAGCAAGCTGGTTGCAGTGGGGCTTACTTTGTAGACAATCTATCCATGTATGCTGGGGTAATTAGGATTTTCTTTGAGACAATTAGGTTTCATGTTGCCCCCACTACTGCAGGAATGCCTAGTAGTGGCGGACGTCAAATGGCCAGCAGTGGCAGGCCAGGCTCCCAGGGACGCTCGCCACTGACCTTCTGCCACTGCTATGATGTCAACAGTGGCGGGAGGGCGCCCGCCACTGTTAGAGTCCAGCAGTGGCGGGCAGTGCTACTTGCCCGCCATTGGTTTATATTACTAGTTGTGGCGGGCCGTACCTGTCACCCGCCACAGCTACGTCCCTCCAGCCATTCCAGCACCCAATACAAATAAATACATTACAACATACAACTAACCACATTACAGCATACAACTACCGTAAGCGATCATACACATTACATTTAACATAGCAATATTATAAACTTCATACAAATAGATGTACGCATTAGTGTACAATAATTCATGTCGCATCATTAGTACAACAACACATACATACAAGACCTCATGATAACAACAATACCATAATGACAATGAGTTGGATAAAGATAATCAAATTCTTTACTCGTCCACTTCACCACACGGTCTTGCATACTTCATAGTTGATTTTTTATTTGCGGACATAATTGACATAATGATCCTCAACTTCTCTGCGGACGTAGTTAGCATAATGATCCCCAGCTTCTGTTTTAGTCTTATATTCTTTGTAGCAGCTGTTTTTGTAAGTGTCCGCTTGCTCCTTGCATATGTCTCATGAATCATAAATTCCAGTATTCCTCCCGGTGTACACCACATACCAGTTCCATTTCATCTACATAAATAAATAAAGAAGCCGACAAATCAATTTCATAGTTATCTAATCACATAGAGCAAAGTCACATCACAATCTTCATAGCATTATGGACCATACAAATCACTACATTGCACAGTTCATTAGTAGTTCGAAAGCAAAAGTTTAGCTCCATCATTCGCATCAATCATATAGATCACATGAAAGCAGTGCACTAGCTGTTCAGCTCCATCATGAGCTATCCTCGCCTTCCGTCATCTTCGTGATCTCATCTTGGGTGGTTCTCGTAGCTTCGACGGCTGCTCGCGCATGATAACCCACAAGTATAGAGGATCACAACAGTTTTCAAGGGTAGAGTATTCAACCCAAATTTATAGATTCGACACAAGGAGAGCCAAAGAATATCTGCAAGTATATTAGCAAATGAGTTGTGAATTTAGCCACACCTGGAGATTAATTATCTGCAGCAAAGCGGTCAGTAGCACAGTAATATGATAGTTTTAATAGTAGTGGTAACAGCAATAGTAACGGTAACAGTGATAGCAATGATTTTGTAGCAATTGTAACAATAACAGCGGCAGTACTAACTTAGCAAAAGCAATATGTAGGAAATTCGTAGGCATTGGATCGGATGATTCATTGGATGATATTCATCATATAACAGTCATAACCCAAGGCGATACAAAACTAGATCCAGTTCATAAATATAATGTAGGCATGTATTCCGTAAATAGTCATACGTGTTTATGGAAAGAACTTGAATAACATCTTTTGTCCTACCCTTCCGTGGCAGCGGGGTCCATAAGGAAACTAAGAGATATTAAGGCCTCCTTTTAATAGAGAACCGGAACAAAGCATTAACACATAATGAATTAATACGTCTCCAACGTATCTATAATTTTTGATTGTTTCATGCTATTATATTATCTGTTTTGGATGTTTTACATGCATTAATATGCTATTTTATATTATTTTTGAAACTAACCTATTAACCTAGAGCCCAGTGCCAGTTTCTGTTTTTTTCTTTGTTTTTGAGTTTCGCAGAAAAAGAATACGAAACGGAGTCCAAACGGAATAAAACATTCACGATGATTTTTCTTGGACTAGAAGACACCCAGGAGACTTGAAGATCAAGTCGGAAGAGCCACGAGGCAGCCACAATGGGGGAGGGCGTGCCCCCTGCCTTGTGGACCCCTCCTGACTCCCCTGACCTAATTCTTCAGCCTATATATTCACATATATTCCCAAACCACCAGAAGTATCCACGAAAACACTTTTCCACCGCCGCAACCTTCTGTTCCCGTGAGATCCCATCTTGGGGCCTTTTCTGGCATCCTGTCGAAGGGGGATTCGATCACGGAGGGCTTCTACATCAACTCTATTGCCCTTCCGATGAAGTGTGAGTAGTTTACCACAGACCTACGGGTCCATAGCTAGTAGCTAGATGGCTTCTTCTCTCTCTTTGATTCTCAATACCATGTTCTCCTCGATGTTCTTGGAGATATATCCGATGTAATCTTTTTTTGCGGTGTGTTTGTCGAGATCCGATGAATTGCGGATTTATGATCAGCTTATCTATGAATATTATTTGAATCTTCTCTGAATTCTTTTATGCATGATTTGATATCTTTGTAATTCCCTTCGAACTATCGGTTTGGTTTGGCCAACTGGATTGGTTTTTTCTTGCAATGGGAGAGGTGCTTAGCTTTGGGTTCAATCTTGTGGTGTCCTCACCCAGTGACAAAGTAGGGGTAGCGAGGCACGTATTGTATTGTTGCCATCGAGGATAAAAAGATGGGGTTTATATCATATTACTTGAGTTTATTCCTCTACATCATGTCATCTTAGTTAATGCGTTACTCTGTTCTTTATGAACTTAATACTCTAGATGCAGGCAGGAGTCGATCGATGTCTGGAGTAATAGTAGTAGATACAGGCAGGAGTCGGTCTACTTGATACGGACGTGATGCCTATATTGCATAATCATTGCCTTGGATATCGTCATAACTTTGCGCTTTTCTATCAATTGCTCGACAGTAATTTGTTCACCCACCGTATTATTTGCCTTCATGAGAGAAGCATCTAGTGAAACCTATGGCCCCTGGGTCTATTTTCCATCATATAAGTTTTCGATCTACTATTTTCCATCATATAAGTTTTCGATCTATTATTTTGCAATATTTTACTTTTCGATCTATAAATCAAAAACCCAAAAATATTTACTTTATCGTTTGTTTAGTTTCATCTATCACTATTAGATCTCACTTTTGCAAGTAACCGTGAAGGGATTGACAACCCATTTATCGCGTTGGGTGCAAGTTGTTTGATTGTTTGTGCAGGTATTGGTGATTTATACATTGTCTCCTACTGGATTGATACCTTGGTTCTCCAACTGAGGAAAATACTTATTTCTACTTTGCTGCATCACCCTTTCCTCTTCAAGGAAAAAACCAACGCAAGCTCAAGAAGTAGCAGGAAAAATTTCTGGCGCCGTTGCCGGGGAGATCTACGCCAAGTCAAGACATACCAAGTACCCATCATAAACTCTCATCTCTTGCGTTACATTATTCGCCATTTGCATCTCGTTTTCCTCTCCCCCACTTCTAAAATGATTTTCGAAAAGATTTGCCTTTTCTTCGCCCCTCTTCTGTTCGTCTTCTTTGTTTGCTTTTTTTTGTGTGCTCGTGTGATGGATTGCTTGCTTTGTCACGATGGCTCAAGAGAATACCAAATTGTGTGACTTTTCCAACACAGATAACAATGATTTTATTAGTACTCTGATTGCTCCCGCCACTAGTGCGGAATCTTATGAAATTAATGCCGCTTTGCTGAATCTTGTTATGAAAGATCAATTTTTCGGCCTTCCTAGTGAAGATGCCGCATCCCATCTGAATAATTTCGTTGAGTTGTGCGATATGCAAAAGAAAAAAGATGTGGATAGTGATATTGTTAAATTGAAGCTATTTCCGTTCTCACTTCGAGATCGTGCTAAAACTTGGTTTTCATCTTTGCCTAAAAATAGTATTGATTCATGGAATAAGTGTAAAGATGCTTTTATTTCCAAGTATTTTCCTCCCGCTAAGATCATCTCCCTTAGGAACGATATTATGAATTTTAAGCGACTTGATCATGAACATGTTGCACAATCTTGGGAGAGGATGAAATTGATGATACGAAATTGCCCTACTCATGGCTTAAATTTGTGTATGATTATACAAAATTTTTATGCCGGATTGAATTTTACTTCTAGAAATCTTGTAGATTCGGCCACGGGAGGTACTTTTATGAAAATTACTTTAGGAGAAGCTACTAAACTCCTAGATAATATTATGGTTAATTATTCTCAATGGCATACCGAAAGATCTTCCACTAGTAAAAAAGAGCATGCGATTGAAGAGATTAATGTTTTGAGTGGAAAGATGGATGAACTTATGAAATTATTTGCTTGCAAGAGTGCTTTTATTGCTCCTAATGATATGCCTTTGTCTACTTTGATTGAAAATAATAATGAATCTATGGATGTGAATTTTTTTGGTAGGAACAATTTTGGTAATAACGCGTATAGAGGTAATTTTAATCCTAGGCCATTTTCTAGTAATTCCTCTAATAATTATGGTAATTCCCACAACAATTCTTATGAAAATTATAATAAGATGCCCTCTGATTCTAAGAATAGTGTTAAAAAAATTATGAGTTCGCAAAAGAATGTCAATGCTTTGGTTGAAGAAAAATTGCTCAAGATTGATGATTTGGCTATGAACGTGGATAGAATTTCTCTTGATGTTGATTCTTTGAAAATTAGATCTATTCCACCCAAGCATAATATCAATGAATCTCTAAAGGCTATGAGAATCTCCATTGACGAGTGCAAAGAAAGAACTGCTAAGATGCATGCTAAATGAGATTGGTTTGTAAAAATGTGTTCTTCTAGTTTTCGTGAAAATAATGATGAAGATCTTAAAGCGATTGGTGTGATTCCTATTGAATATTTGTTTGCCAATATAAATCTTGATAAAGATGGGACTGGAGATGAGTCAACTTTGGTTAAAAAGCGTCCCAATGATTCAGAATTTTTAGATCTTGATGCAAAAATTGATAAAAGTGGGATTGGAGAGGTCAAAACTTTAAGTAGCAATGAACCCACTCTTTTGGATTTCAAAGAATTTAATTATGATAATTGTTCTTTAATAGATTGTATTTCCTTGTTGCAATTCATGTTGAATTCTCCTCATGCTTATAATCAAAACAAAGCTTTTACTAAACATATCGTTGATGCTATGATGCAATCTTTTGAAGAAAAGCTTGAATTGAAAGTTTCTATCCCTAGAAAACTTTATGATGAGTGGGAACCTACTATTAAGATTAAGATTAAAGATTATGAGTGCCATGCTTTGTGTGATTTGGGTGCTAGCGTTTCCATGATTCCAAAAACTTTATGTGATGTGTTATGTTTCCGTGAATTTGATGATTGTTCATTAAATTTGCATCTTCTGGATTCCACTATTATGAAACCTATGGGAAGGATTAATGATGTTCTTATTGTTGCAAATAGAAATTATGTGCCTGTAGATTTCATTGTTCTTGATATAGATTGCAATCCTACATGTCCTATTATTCTTGGTAGACCTTTTCTTAGAACGATTGGTGCAATTATTGATATGAAAGAAGGAAACATTAGATTTCAATTTCCGTTAAGGAAGGGCATGGAACACTTTCCAAGAAAGAAAATTAAATTGCCATATGAATCTATTATGAGAGCTACTTATGGATTGCATACCAAAGATGACAATACCTAGATCTATTTGTGTTTTTATGCCTAGCTAAGGGCGTTAAACAATAGCGCTTGTTGGGAGGCAACCCAGTTTTATTTTTGTTCTTTGCTTTTTGGTTCTGTTTTTCAATAAATAATTCATCTAGCCTCTGGTTAGATGTGATTTTCTGTTTTAATTAGTGGTTGTGCCAAGTTAGACCTTTGGCATGGCTTACAGTGATAGTTGATTCGATCTTGCTGAAAAACAGAAACTTTTGCGTTCAGTCACAGAATTGTTTAGATTCACTAGTGCGTGGAAAAACCCTGAGTTTTTTTACACAGGATTGATATGCAAATTGCCTCTGTTGTCCTAAATTTTCAGAATTTTTGGAGTTACAGAAGTATTAGCACAATTGAAATCTTCGCAGACTGTTCTGTTTTTAACAGATTCTGTTTTCTATGTGTTGTTTGCTTATTTTGATGAATCTATGGGTAGTATCGGGGGGTATGAACCATGGAAAAGTTGGAATACAGTAGATATTACACCAATATAAATAAAGAATGAGTTCACAACAGTACCAAAAGTGGTGATTTATTTTCTTATACTAACGGAGCTTATGAGATTTTCTGTTGAGTTTTGTGTTGTGAAGTTTTCAAGTTTTGGGTAAGGATTTGATGGACCATGGAATAAGGAGTGGCAAGAGCCTAAGCTTGGGTATGCCCAAGGCACCCCAAGGTAATATTCAAGGACAACCAAGAGACTAAGCTTGGGGATGCCCCGGAAGGCATCCCCTCTTTCGTCTTCGTCTATCGGTAACTTTACTTGAGACTATATTTTTATTCACCACATGATATGTGTTTTGCTTGGAGCGTCTTGTATGATTTGAATCTTTGCTTTTTAGTTTGCCACAATCATCCTTGCTTTACACAACTTTTGAGAGGGACACGCATGAATCGTGATTTATTAGAATACTCTATGTGCTTCACTTATATCTTTTGAGCTAGGCAATTTTGCTCTAGTGCTTCACTTATATCTTTTTAGAGCACGGTGGTGGTTTTATTTTATAGAAATTATTGAACTCTCATGCTTCACTTATATTATTTTGAGAGTCTTTCTAAACATCATGGTAATTTGCTTAGGTTCTGAATTTAGTCCTAATATGATGGGCATCCAAGAGGGATATAATAAAAACTTTCATATAAAGTGCATTGAATACTATGAGAAGTTTGGTTCCTTATGATTGTTTCGAGATATGAGGATGGTGATATTAGAGTCATGCTAGTGGAGTAATTGTGTATTGTAGAAATACTTGTGTTGAGGTTTGTGATTCCCGTAGCATACACGTATGGTGAACCGTTATGTAACGAAGTTGGAGCATGATTTATTTATTGATTGTCTTCCTTATGAGTGCGGTCGGGGACGAGCGATGGTCTTTTCCTACCAATCTATCCCCCTAGGAGCATGCACATAGTACTTTGTTTCGATGACTAATAGATTTTTGCAATAAGTAACCATTGCTAGCCTCTCTAGTACCACGCAACTTTCGCCGGTACCATACACCCACCATATACCTTCCTCAAAACAGCCACAATACCTACCTATTATGGCATTTCCATAGCCATTCCGAGATATATTGCCATGCAACTTTCCACCGTTCCATTTTATTATGACACATTCCATCATTGTCATATTGCTTTGCATGATCATGTAGTTGACATCGTATTTGTGGCAAAGCCACCTTTCATAATTCTTTCATACATGTCACTCTTGAGTCATTGCACATCTCGGTACACCGCCGGAGGCATTCATATAGAGTCATATTTTGTTCTAAGTACGAGTTGTAATTCTTGAGTTGTAAGTAAATAAAAGTGTGATGATCATCATTATTAGAGCATTGTCCCATGTGAGGAAAAAAAGGAGAGGCCAATGAAGCCTAAATAAAAAAAGTGGCCAAAGAAGCCAAACGAAAAAAAAGAAAAAAAAGAGAGAAAAAGAGAGAAGGGGCAATGTTACTATCCTTATTTTCCCACACTTTTGCTTCAAAGTAGCACCGTGATCTTCATGATAGAGAGTCTCCTATGTTGTCACTTTCATATGCTAGTGGAAATTTTTTCATTATAGAACTTGGCTTGTATATTCCAATGATGGGCTTCCTCAAATTGCCCTAGGTCTTCATGAGCAAGCAAGTTGGATGCACACCCACTTAGTTTTCTTTGAGCTTTCATAAACTTATAGCTCTAGTGCATCTGTTGCTTGGCAATCCCTACTCACTCACATTGATATCTATTGATGGGCATCTTCATAGCCCATTGATACGCCTAGTTGATGTGAGAATATCTCCTTCTTTTTTGTCTTCTCCCCAACCACCATATTCTATTCCACCTATAGTGCTATGTCCATGGCTCACGCTCATGTATTACGTGAAAGTTGAAAAAGTTTGAGAACATCAAAAGTATGAAACAATTGCTTGGCTTGTCATCGGGGTTGTGCATGATTTGAATATTTTGTGTGATGAAGATGAAGCATAGCCGGACTATATGATTTTGTAGGGATAAGCTTTATTTGGCCATGTTATTTTGAGAAGACATAATTGCCCAGTTAGTATGCTTGAAGTATTATTGTTTTATGTCAATATTAAACTTTTTTTTGAATCTTATGGATCTGAACATTCATGCCACAATAAAGAAAAATTACACGGATAAATATGTTAGGTAGCATTCCACATCAAAAATTCTGTTTTTATCATTTACC
The DNA here is from genome assembly GCA_036873465.1 of Thinopyrum obtusiflorum. Classification (NCBI taxonomy): domain Eukaryota; kingdom Viridiplantae; phylum Streptophyta; class Magnoliopsida; order Poales; family Poaceae; genus Thinopyrum; species Thinopyrum obtusiflorum. The sequence goes on from JAAAWM010011512.1 coordinate 44,083, forward strand.
TACTCGAGGACGAGCAGGAATTAAGCTTGGGGATGCTTGATACGTCTCCAACGTATCTATAATTTATTATTATTCCATGCTATTATATTATCTATTTTGGATGCTTTATATGCATTAATATGCTATTTTATTTTATTTTTGGGACTAACCTATTAACCTAGAGCCCAGTGCCAGTTTCTATTTTTTTTCTTGTTTTTGAGTTTCGCAGAAAAGGAATACCAAACGGAATAAAACCTTCACGATAATTTTTTTTGGACCAGAAGACACCCAAGAGACTTGGAGATCAAGTCGGAAGAGCCATGAGGCGGCCACCAGGGGGGAGGGCGCGCCCCCTGCCTTGCGGGCCCCTCGTGACTCATCTGACCTAATTCTTCAGCCTATATATTCACATATTTTCCCAAACCACCAGAAGTATCCACAAAAACACTTTTCCACCGCCGCAACCTTCTGTTCCCGTGAGATCCCATCTTGGGGCCTTTTTCGGTATCCTGCCGGCACTACTAGGAAAAGGGCTATAGATGATATGGCCACTAATGGCGCATCAGACATGTGGTGCGCCACTACTATATAGCAGTGGCGCACCATGTGTTGGTGCGCCATTAGTGTGAAAGACACTAATGGCGCACCAGACCCATGGTGCGCCACTAGTAATATTTTTTTTTAATTTTTCCAAAATACTAATGGCGCACCATGCCAGAGTGCACCATTACTAGTTTTAACTAGTAATGGCGCACCAGCCACAGAGTGCGCCACTAGGGGGGGGGGGGGGGGGGGGGGGGGGGGGGGGGGGGGGGGGGGGGGGGGGGGGGGGGGGGGGGGGGGGGGGGGGGGGGGGGGGGGGGGGGGGGGGGGGGGGGGGGGGGGGGGGGGGGGGGGGGGGGGGGGGGGGGGGGGGGGGGGGGGGGGGGGGGGGGGGGGGGGGGGGGGGGGGGGGGGGGGGGGGGGGGGGGGGGGGGGGGGGGGGGGGGGGGGGGGGGGGGGGGGGGGGGGGGGGGGGGGGGGGGGGGGGGGGGGGGGGGGGGGGGGGGGGGGGGGGGGGGGGGGGGGGGGGGGGGGGGGGGGGGGGGGGGGGGGGGGGGGGGGGGGGGGGGGGGGGGGGGGGGGGGGGGGGGGGGGGGGGGGGGGGGGGGGGGGGGGGGGGGGGGGGGGGGGGGGGGGGGGGGGGGGGGGGGGGGGGGGGGGGGGGGGGGGGGGGGGGGGGGGGGGGGGGGGGGGGGGGGGGGGGGGGGGGGGGGGGGGGGGGGGGGGGGGGGGGGGGGGGGGGGGGGGGGGGGGGGGGGGGGGGGGGGGGGGGGGGGGGGGGGGGGGGGGGGGGGGGGGGGGGGGGGGGGGGGGGGGGGGGGGGGGGGGGGGGGGGGGGGGGGGGGGGGGGGGGGGGGGGGGGGGGGGGGGGGGGGGGGGGGGGGGGGGGGGGGGGGGGGGGGGGGGGGGGGGGGGGGGGGGGGGGGGGGGGGGGGGGGGGGGGGGGGGGGGGGGGGGGGGGGGGGGGGGGGGGGGGGGGGGGGGGGGGGGGGGGGGGGGGGGGGGGGGGGGGGGGGGGGGGGGGGGGGATGACTATGAAGTCGTCCATGGGGGCCGGGCAAGAAATGAGGAAGGGCAGCAAGACAACCACCACGGCGAGGGCGGGCGAGAAGACGAAGAATCTCCAGGACATGATCACGACGGTGATGCTGTACACAGTCATCATGTAGAAGATGCCGGACATGATGATGAGGAAGATGAAGACGAAGGGCATGATCATGAAGATGAAGATGCCGGAGCAGACGACGATGGACCATCGATGGGCTGGGTGCAGGACCCTCATATTCAAGAGCTGCTTCTCAAGCAGATGGATAACACAAGAGCTGCCGCCCAAGAGAAAGCCAAGCTGGATCAACTGGAGATAGACGCGGTTACTCCATTGTATGAAGGATGCAGGCCCGAGGATACCCGCCTGAAAGTAACGCTCATGGCTCTGGAGATGAAGGTAAAACACAAAATGACCGACGCATGCTTCGACGAGAACATGTCATTCTGGCATGAACGTCTTCCCAAGGGGAACAAGTGCCCGACCAGTTTCGAGGAGACGAAGAAAATGGTGTGTCCTCTGGATTTACCGCACGTGAAATACCATGTGTGCATGAACAATTGCATCATTTATCGGGACGAGCACGTGGAGTCTACCATATGTCAGGTGTGCGGCGTCACTCGATACAAGAAGAGGAAGAAAGCTCCTCGAAAAGTGGTGTGGTACTTTCCGATCACTCCTCGTCTGCAGCGGTATTTCGCGGACCCTAAGGTAGCAAAGCTCCTGCGTTGGCACGCGGATAGGGAGGAGAAGAAGCGAGAAGATGACGGAAATGATCCGGAGATAAATAAAAAAGACAAGATGCTGAGTCACCCTAAGGATGCGAGCCAGTGGCAAGCGTTGAACTTCGAAGACCCAGAATTTGGGAACGATCCAAGGAACATCGTGCTGGGCGCGAGCACCGATGGAGTCAATCCGTTTGGCAGCCAGAGAAGAACACATAGCACCTGGTCTGTGTTTGTGTGGATGTACAACCTTCCCCCCTGGTTGTGCATGAAGAGGAAGTACATTCACATGAGTATGCTAATTGAAGGGCCGAAACAACCAGGGAACGACATCAATTTGTATCTGGGGTTGCTGAAAGAGGAGCTAGACACGCTGTGGAAAATGCCAGCCAATACGTGGGACGCCGCAGAGAAAGAATATTTCCCTATGAGAGCCGCACTGCTCACGACGGTGCACGACAATCTCGGTTACGGATATCTCGCGGGGCAGGTGGTCCACGGATTTTCTGGATGCGTCAGGTGCATGGATGACACAACGTATCGCCAGCTAGATAGAGATCCCGGGTCTTCGAAAACCGTGTTCATGGGACATCGAAGGTGGCTTCGCGACGATGACCCGTGGAGAAAATGCAAGGATCTGTTCGATGGTGAAACCGAACCCCGAAGACGCCCGCGTACGAGGAGCGGCGAGGAAATAGACGAGCTGTTGAAAAATTGGAAAGATTGCCCACTGCCGGGAAAGAAGCAAAAGGCACCAGAGCCGGGGAAGAAGCGAAAGGCGCCAGAGTCACTGCTGAAGGTATGGAAAACGAGGTCTGTTTTCTGGGACTTGCCGTACTGGAAGATCCACCATGTGCCTCACAGCCTTGATGTCATGCATATCACGAAGAACGTGTGCGAGAGTCTGCTTGGTACCCTGCTCAACATGCCAGAGAGGACCAAAGATGGGCCGAAAGCAAGGGCAGACTTGAAATCAATGGGCATCAGGGAGGAGCTTCACGCTAATGATGATGATGAGGCGAAGCAGGACACAGAAAGTTGTCGCAAAGGCAAAAAGGCCAAGAAGACCGGAAATGACTACCCTCCCGCGTGCTTCACTCTAAGTCAGGAGGAGATCGAGCAGTTTTTCACCTGCCTTGTAGGAGTAAAACTTCCTTACGGTTACGCGGGGAAGATAAGCAGATACCTAGACCCAGCGAAGCAGAAGTTCAGTGGGATGAAGTCTCACGACTGTCACGTGCTGATGACGCAGATACTTCCAGTTGCAATCCGTGGGATCATGGACGCGCACGTCCGTGAAACGCTATTTGGCCTATGCAACTTTTTCGACGTCATCTCTCGGAAGTCGGTTGGCGTGAGGCAACTCAGAAGGCTACAGGAAGAGATCGTGGTGATACTATGCGAGCTTGAGATGTACTTCCCGCCCGCATTCTTCGACGTTATGGTGCATCTGCTGGTCCATATCGTGGAGAATATCATCCAACTCGGGCTGACGTTCCTGCATAGCATGATGCCGTTCGAAAGGATGAATGGTGTCATCAAAGGATACGTTCGCAACATGTCACGTCCAGAGGGAAGCATAGCCAGGAGCTTTCTGACCGAAGAGTGCATCTCCTACTACACGAATTATCTAGGCATCGAGAACCCCGTTGGTCTGCCCGTCAACAGGCACCTCGGCAGGCTCGCTGGATGGGGTCACCGTGAGGGTCGCCGCGAAATGCATGTCGACTTCGAGGGTCGACTCGCCGACTTTGAAAGAGCAAACCTAGTCGCGCTACAACACATAGACGTGGTCGATCCTTGGGTGGTAGGGCACAAAACCTTTATTGAGAAGACGTACAATGACCGAGGCCAACAGAGGGCGGACGGAGATATAATCAAAGAGCACAACTCATGTTTCACGCGTTGGTTCAAGCAGAAGCTTCTGTCGTACCCTTTACATGAGGATTCTTCCACGGAAGAACAACTCATATTCGCCTTGTCACAGGGCGCCGAGCACAACCTGATGACCTATGAGGCGTATGATATCAACGCCTACACATTCTACACCGAGGACAAGGACATGAAGAGCGATGGTTATCAGAACTCCGGGGTAACGATGGAATCCTACACCGGTAACGACAAGGACAGATACTACGGAAGGATCGAGGAGATCTGGGAGCTAAGCTACGCTGGAGAGAAGGTCCCGATGTTCCGTGTCAGATGGGCCAAGAGCGTCCTAAAAGAAGACCGGTATTTCACCACCATGGTTATACCCGAAGCCAAATCCAAGACCGCGGTCGCAAACATCACCGCGAAAAATGAGCCATGGGTACTGGCTTCCCAAGTGGACCAATGCTTCTTCATTACCGACCCGTCAAAGCCCAGTCGTGTTGTCGTGAGGAGAGGCAAAAGGAAGATCATCGGAATGGATGGAGTCGCCAATGAGCAAGACTTCGACAAGTACGGCGACCCAAAGATAGAACATGACGACGACGATGAAGTAGCAGCATACACCACAAGAAGAAGCAGGACCACCCTACCTAAAGGACGTCCGTTCCACAGAAGAACTCCATTTGCGAAAAAGAAGGGCAAGAAGATTGTGAACAGATAGCTAGCTAAGATCGATTGTATTTAAATCGTAGTCTACATTTCTCGATTGTATTTCATGGGCACTTTTTGAACTCATGAATATTTTTAAATTTCATGGGCACTTTTTGAATTCATGAATATTTTTTCAAATTTGATGATATTTTTTCATATTCAATATGAAAAAATATTGAATATTCATGAGGACACTCGATCTCGATCCCCCTCCATCTCGATCGCTATCCCCCTCCATCTCGATCGCTATCCCCCTCCATCTCGATCTCGATCCCCCCCGCACCCTCCCCCGCTAGCTCCACCGCCGCCGACGACCCACCGCACCCTCCCCCGGGGGGGGGGGGGGGGGGGGGGGGGGGGGGGGGGGGGGGGGGGGGGGGGGGGGGGGGGGGGGGGGGGGGGGGGGGGGGGGGGGGGGGGGGGGGGGGGGGGGGGGGGGGGGGGGGGGGGGGGGGGGGGGGGGGGGGGGGGGGGGGGGGGGGGGGGGGGGGGGGGGGGGGGGGGGGGGGGGGGGGGGGGGGGGGGGGGGGGGGGGGGGGGGGGGGGGGGGGGGGGGGGGGGGGGGGGGGGGGGGGGGGGGGGGGGGGGGGGGGGGGGGGGGGGGGGGGGGGGGGGGGGGGGGGGGGGGGGGGGGGGGGGGGGGGGGGGGGGGGGGGGGGGGGGGGGGGGGGGGGGGGGGGGGGGGGGGGGGGGGGGGGGGGGGGGGGGGGGGGGGGGGGGGGGGGGGGGGGGGGGGGGGGGGGGGGGGGGGGGGGGGGGGGGGGGGGGGGGGGGGGGGGGGGGGGGGGGGGGGGGGGGGGGGGGGGGGGGGGGGGGGGGGGGGGGGGGGGGGGGGGGGGGGGGGGGGGGGGGGGGGGGGGGGGGGGGGGGGGGGGGGGGGGGGGGGGGGGGGGGGGGGGGGGGGGGGGGGGGGGGGGGGGGGGGGGGGGGGGGGGGGGGGGGGGGGGGGGGGGGGGGGGGGGGGGGGGGGGGGGGGGGGGGGGGGGGGGGGGGGGGGGGGGGGGGGGGGGGGGGGGGGGGGGGGGGGGGGGGGGGGGGGGGGGGGGGGGGGGGGGGGGGGGGGGGGGGGGGGGGGGGGGGGGGGGGGGGGGGGGGGGGGGGGGGGGGGGGGGGGGGGGGGGGGGGGGGGGGGGGGGGGGGGGGGGGGGGGGGGGGGGGGGGGGGGGGGGGGGGGGGGGGGGGGGGGGGGGGGGGGGGGGGGGGGGGGGGGGGGGGGGGGGGGGGGGGGGGGGGGGGGGGGGGGGGGGGGGGGGGGGGGGGGGGGGGGGGGGGGGGGGGGGGGGGGGGGGGGGGGGGGGGGGCGCCGCCGCCGACCCCGACCCCGACCCCTCCGGCGACCGGCCGCGCCCGCCCAGGTACCTCTCCTCCTTCCTCCTTCCTCCCAGTTTGCAATCCAGACAGAGTTGCCTGCCATTTTCTCTGAAATTTAAGAGGCGTAATGCCAGTGAATCGACATTTCGGTGGCATACATTGCGATCCTTCTATTAGACAGAGATGTCTGAATCTTTTGTGTGTCTCTGTTTGTAGGGAGCTTGTGTAGTATTTTCAGGCTAGATAGGTGGTTCCGGCAGTGAGCACATCCTGGTAGTGTTTTGACATGTTTATATTTTTTCTGTCTGAAACTTTGCTAGGTGAGAATGTCTGAAACCTTTTTTTTGTTCGATGAGGAACCATATTTTCTGAATAGGATCCCTGGTGAACGAATACTTCAAACTTTTCAGACTAAACAAGGTTTTTGATTTCTTAAAAGCTGTGGCATATGGTACAACTCCGGAAATTGACAGTATAGTAGTAGCAGGCCTGAATGTATAGCTTCTTACGAAGATACATAACGTGCGAGTATAGATTTTTTGTCAAATCTTTTTTTGTAGATACAGGATTGAAAATCTAACAAAGAGTACTTTGATCAATGAGTATTCTCCAACTAGGAAATTATGTGATGTGACAAGTGAGATGCTATTCACTTAATACTGGTAGAGAAATTCACTGTCTGAACCTTGAAATAAACTCTGTTTTCAGTTGTATTATTCTAACCAGAACTCATAACAGTCTACTCCAGAAGTGAGTGAAAATATAGATGCAAGGAGAAATAAGCAGCCAAAACAGCAATTAGCAAAAGTGATAGTGGTACTGAATTTAAGTGTGTAATGGTGGACCCTGAAGCTGATATTTTAGCAATGGTGGCTTCAGTGTGTGGTGACTATTGATGATTTTTTGTTGGGTGACCTATTAGATCTGGAATGGAAGCTCACATAAGTTGAGCTGATTTTTGTCCATATGAAAGCAGAGGACCATATGGTCTGTGGCCTTTTCATCCATATGAAAGTAGTGGCACATTGTGGTGCTAGTTTGCTGGGTTTTGTCTCCGACCATCGTGTCGTGATGATTTTGCAGGTACCCCGAGAGGCCCTTGAGTTTGCCGGAATGTCGATTAACTTCTGTTCCGGCAAATTCGGGTACTCCATATGTCCTATTTTCAGCAAAGGTCATGCTGAAATTTTCCGTGAATTTTAGCATGACTTTGCTAAAAATAGGACATATGGGGTACTTGCGACTAATGCATGGGCCGGGGTATCTTAGTACTTAATTAAGTAGGATCAACTGCCCCGCCATTCTTGCTGCATTAAACCATAGGTGGTAATAGAGCCAAGTGATTAGGCCCAACTTAGAATTCTCCTTCCCAGCTTAGCTTTTAGGGTGCCTCGGTGTCGATAAGAACCTAAATGATGAAAGCTTAGGCTTTTAGGGTGCCTCGGCGTCGACAAACCCTAAATGATAAAAGCTTAGCTTTTAGGACGCCTCGGTGTCGACAAACCCTAAATGATGAGACCATGATCTTGTTCCTTGACAATAACCAACTTTTTTACCAAACTTTTTTCCTATTTAGAGCGAAACATGGCCCACAACGATGAGGCCGGTGGTTCGGGCGGCAAGCAATTCTGGGAGCTGTCCCAGGAGATGGAGGAACAACCTCACCGCTATGAGGACGCCGCGGAAGACACCGATCCTGACGACACAACCCCTAGTGGCGTCGGGGATGACACCACTGGGGGGGGGGGGGGGGGGGGGGGGGGGGGGGGGGGGGGGGGGGGGGGGGGGGGGGGGGGGGGGGGGGGGGGGGGGGGGGGGGGGGGGGGGGGGGGGGGGGGGGGGGGGGGGGGGGGGGGGGGGGGGGGGGGGGGGTAGTCAAGGGGTACTCGGTTCAGCTCGGGTGCATTCTTCGGAGCATCGTCTCGATCAACACCGAGAACCTAAGGCATAAGGACCGAGGGAATTTGCGCAACCTCCTCTTCATGAAGCTGCACGAACGATACAAGTTCCCCGCTGAATTTGAAAACACACGCCTCTCAGGGAATAAAGTGAACAGTGCCGCCCTCACGAGGATGAGCACGGCCCTGTCTACTTGGAGAAGCGCGGTGAAGAGAATGATTGAGAAAGGTGATAGTTATGAGAAGATCAAGGCGAAAAATCCTTCAATCAGCGAAGATGACTACAAGGAGTTCAAAATCAAGTGCGAGAGCAGCGCAACCTCCGAATCAAGTTAGTGGGGGAAAGAAATGCGGGAGTTGAACTTAGGGGAACACAAACTCGGTCCCGGCGGTTACAGAGTGGCGGAGCCTATATGGGACAAGGAGGACGCGGAGCGTGCCGAGCAAGGCCTACCGCCCCGCTTCGAGAAATACCGTGACAAGCAGACCAGGAACTATGTCAGGGCCCGGTACAAGGAGGATGCGGTAACAAAGGAGCTTACCACGGATCCGAAGACCAGGGCGCTTGAGCTTGTTCTGGCGCAGGAGACTGAAAGCAGTAGCGCGGGGTCGTCTCAGAGCACCCCTTGGGACAGCACTCTAAATAGGGCGTTGAACGTAATGAAAAACAAGGATAAGCTCAGTAAGCCGTCGTCAGCTGGTCGTGTGGCCGGTAAAGGCTTGTCCACAAAATGGTCGTCATACTATAACGCTGGTGGGCGAAAGGAGAGAAAGACCAGCTCGGAAAGCCAGTCGCGCGAGGTTCAAGAACTCAAGGCACAAGTGGCGCGGATTCCGGAGATTGTCCAAGAGCAAGTGCAACAACAACTGGGATCGACGCTCACCGGCATTATGCCTACCTTGATTCATGGGCTGACGACGTGGATTGCGGGCGGCCAACAGGGGCCGCCCCCGATTCCCAGCTTCACGGCCAGCAACTCGCACAACGCGCAGGCGGCGCCATTGGTGTCTCCGGCGGAGCCGGTATTGGTGTCTCCGATGCCGGCACGGGCATTGGAGCTTAATGCACCCGGGTGTACGCCGGCCGGCACCTCGGTAGCAAGCGGCCCCTCCGTCAATTGCACGCCCACCGTTGGCGGTGCCTCGACATTAGCCGAGCTCGACGCCATCATCACGGTAACTAATTAAGCCTCTCGGCCGAGGACTTCATCTCCTTGCCTTTGACTGGGCATCCCTAACGCCCTACATGTTTTCGCAGGGCGCCGCCGACGTTCCGTGCACTCTCCTGCACTTCGTGAACAACGAGTTGGTCGATGTCGCCAAGGGCAAAATCATTCAACCGGGCAACCCCGTGTTCCACGGTAATCCGATGCCACCCACCGTGTATAGGGTTCAACTGGTTCGGGTGCTGCCAGGCTGCGACGAGTTGTTACCTCCGATTCGACCCGCCGGGGCCGACGAAGATGATGTGATGACCCTCTGCGCCTGCCTAAGCTAGCCCCTGCTTTGGCCGAAGAGCCAGATTCGTTTGGGGGCGGGGGACACCACCCCAAAGACAACACCGCCAGTCGTGCCGGCGCCAAGCCATGGCAAGACCGCCGCAACGCTACTGGACATGCCGGACATCCCTATGGCACAGGATCCGAACATGCATATGGCACAGGATCCGGACGACGACGACAACGATGACGGTACATTTACCAACGTCGATAAGTACTTCAACGAACATGGGTGCGATGACGAATTCTTGGGGCCTCCTTCTCAAGAACCCAACCCTGCAAAAGACGATCGCGATCTAGCTGGTACCGCGGAGAAACCCAATTGCAACAGGCGTCGTCTGGCGCTCAGTTCTCAGGAGACGCCTCCAGCTGCCGACTTCACCGAGCCTCAGATAGCCGAGGTGCGAAATATTATCAGCCCCAACACACTCAAGAAGGCGGTCTCTGAGCAGAACTCGATCCCATTACAGCAGAAGAAGGGACGGAAAAGAAAAACCAACAAGGGGGGGGGGGGGGGGGGGGGGGGGGGGGGGGGGGGGGGGGGGGGGGGGGGGGGGGGGGGGGGGGGGGGGGGGGGGGGGGGGGGGGGGGGGGGGGGGGGGGGGGGGGGGGGGGGGGGGGGGGGGGGGGGGGGGGGGGGGGGGGGGGGGGGGGGGGGGGGGGGGGGGGGGGGGGGGGGGGGGGGGGGGGGGGGGGGGGGGGGGGGGGGGGGGGGGGGGGGGGGGGGGGGGGGGGGGGGGGGGGGGGGGGGGGGGGGGGGGGGGGGGGGGGGGGGGGGGGGGGGGGGGGGGGGGGGGGGGGGGGGGGGGGGGGGGGGGGGGGGGGGGGGGGGGGGGGGGGGGGGGGGGGGGGGGGGGGGGGGGGGGGGGGGGGGGGGGGGGGGGGGGGGGGGGGGGGGGGGGGGGGGGGGGGGGGGGGGGGGGGGGGGGGGGGGGGGGGGGGGGGGGGGGGGGGGGGGGGGGGGGGGGGGGGGGGGGGGGGGGGGGGGGGGGGGGGGGGGGGGGGGGGGGGGGGGGGGGGGGGGGGGGGGGGGGGGGGGGGGGGGGGGGGGGGGGGGGGGGGGGGGGGGGGGGGGGGGGGGGGGGGGGGGGGGGGGGGGGGGGGGGGGGGGGGGGGGGGGGGGGGGGGGGGGGGGGGGGGGGGGGGGGGGGGGGGGGGGGGGGGGGGGGGGGGGGGGGGGGGGGGGGGGGGGGGGGGGGGGGGGGGGGGGGGGGGGGGGGGGGGCTACGCCAGATCTGGAGGCACCTTCAGCAAGCCAATTCGTAGGTATGGCAAGCACGTGTTCACCCACAATACGACGTTCCCCTGCGTCAAGCAGCCGCCTGGCGGTCAGAAGGATGCCTACTACACCCTCCATCACATGCGGGCGATCGTACGGGTCCATAATCACCTTATGCTACCAAATAATCTCAAAGATTAGGCCGCACGCTTGTCGGCAATCCAGGACGCGGACATCAGACAGGAATTCTTTCGCATCCAGTCAGAGTTTGCGGAAATCATCCATCAAGATGTCCTTCGTACCTCGGGGCAGTTCTACCTCAGATATCGACCGTCCAACAGTGAGATAGAAACAACGCTACAAATGCAGGCTGACGACGCCCACGATTTCATGACCATCACGACAGACGGCGGCTTCATCCACGCTCCGGTCGAAAGTAGTGATGCTATGTAGTTCTGAAATATCGATTAGCTCATGTTGTAATTAAACTTTAATGAACTTGTATGCCTCTTTGGTTTGGACAGTCGTTCAACTTATATGTAATCGATTCTATTTATTAGTAGGGCCATGAATCGTGCTATTAATGTCTTGCTTTTTTCTTCCGATCCTTTTGTTGCATACTTATATATTGCTTATGTATTGTCTGTGAATTGCTACTAACGTTTTGTTTGGCTAGTGCATAGAGATGCCGTCGTATGTCGTGTACAAGGGTAAGGTTCCCGGAGTCTACGACGACTAGGAGGAGTGTCTGAGACAGGTTCACCGTTTCAGCGGTAACAGTTACAAAGGGTACACCACTAGGGCGGAGGCGGAAGCTAGATACGCGCGCTATCTAGCGGGAGAGAGGAGGGAGCGGAGGAGGAACCGGATGAAGACCAGTTTCATCGCGATGATGCTCATCGTGATGACCGCATCTCTCTTCTATGTGATGGTAGTTTAGATGATCGATATCAACTTGTAATGTGAAGACAAACTCGCTACTCGCGGTCTCGAGACTTGTAATGTTCTATCTTTGTTCGGTCTTTTGAATTCGGAGACTAATCTTCTATTGTATTCGATGAATCGGCTGTTGCTGTGTGGTGCTGTCTATATTCTGTCCAATAATATATTTTGTAACCTGTGAAAATATCAGAAAAGAAAAAAAAATCCCTAATATTTATACTAGTGGCGCACCACTCAGCACACTAATGGCGCACTGCAAAAATGACACTAATGGCGCATCAACCACTAGTGCGCCATTAGTATGCCAAAGCACATGGGTACATATGGCCCCCTAGGAGGCATACTAATGGCGCACGGTGGCTATACTAATGGCACACTGCGTGGTGCGCCATTAGTATACCAGATACTAATGGCGCACCAGGGGTGCGCCATTAGTATTTAATTCTAATGGCGTGGTGCTAGTGGCGCACCAGTAGTGCGCCATTAGTAGGCAAAACTGGTGCGCCACTAGCAGGCCTTTTCCTAGTAGTGCGGAGGGGGATTCAATCACGGAGGGCTTCTACATCAACTCTATTGCCCTTCCGATGAAGCATGAGTTGTTTACCACAGACCTACGGGTCCATAGCTAGTAGCTAGATGGCTTCTTCTCTCTCTTTGATTCTCAATACCATGTTCTCCTCGATGTTCTTGGAGATCTATCCGATGTAATCTTCTTTTGTGATGTTTTTGTCGAGATCCGATGAATTGTGGATTTATGATCAGCTTATCTTTGAATATTATTTAATCTTCTCTGAATTCTTTTATGCATGATTTGGTATCTTTGTAATTCTCTTCAAACTATCGGTTTGGTTTGGCCAAGTAGATTGGTATTTTCATGCAATGGGAGAGGTACTTAGCTTTGGGTTCAATCTTGTGGTGTCCTCACCCACTGACAAAGTAGGGGTAGCGTGGCACGTATTGTATTGTTGCCATCAAGGATAAAAAGATGGGGTTTACATCATATTGCTTGAGTTTATTCCTCTACATCAGGTCATCTTACTTAATGCGTTACTCTGTTCTTTGTGAACTTAATACTCTAGATGCAGGCAGGAGTCGGTCGATGTGTGGAGTAATAGTAGTAGATGCAGGCAGGAGTCGGTCTACTTGATACGGACGTGATGCCTATATTGCATAATCATTGCCTTGGATATCGTCATAACTTTGCGCTTTTCTATCAATTGCTCGACAGTAATTTGTTCACCCACTGTATTATTTGCCTTCATGAGAGAAGCCTCTAGTGAAACCTATGGCCCCCGGGTCTATTTTCCATCATATAAGTTTCCGATCTACTATTTTCCATCATATAAGTTTCCGACCTATTATTTTGCAATCTTTTACTTTCCGATCTATAAACCAAAAACCCAAAAATATTTACTTTATCGTTTGCTTAGTTTCATCTATCTCTATTAGATCTCACTTTTGCAAGTAACCATGAAGGGATTGACAACCCCTTTATCGTGTTGGGTGCTAGTTGTTTGATTGTTTGTGCAGGTATTGGTGATTTGTGCGTTGTCTCCTACTGGATTGATACCTTGGATCTCTAACTGAGGGAAATACTTATCTCTACTTTGCTGCATCATCCTTTCCTCTTCAAGGGAAAACCAACGCAAGCCCAAGAAGTAGCATGAATACATACAATCCTCAAACTACGGTCATCACCGGAAAGTATCCCGAGTATTGTCACTCCGGGGTTTATGGATCACAACACATAGTAGGTGAATATGACTAGCAAGATCGGATCTAGAACATAGATATAATGGTGAAAACATAAACAGTTCAGATCTGAGTTCATGGCACTCGGGCCCAAAGTGTCAAGCATTAAGCCTGGCAAAGTCATAACAACATCAATCTCAGAACATAATGGACACTAGGGATCAAGCCCTAACAAAACTAAATCGATTACATGATGAATCTCATCCAACTCCTCACCGACCAGCGAGCCTATGAAGGAATTACTCACTCCCTGTGGGGATCATCACGGAATTGGTGATGAAGGAGGGTTGGTGATGACGAAGATCGAAGATACCCTCGTCGGAGCCCCAAACGGACTCGAGATCTGGCCTTCCGATGAAGAACAGGAGGTGGCGGCGGCTCCGTATCGTGAAACGAGGTAATTCTTTCTCCCTGATTTTTTCTCCCAATTTAGGTATTTAAGGAGTCGGAGTCAGGGTCAGCGAGGCCACCAGGTGGGCACAACCCACCTGGGCGCGCCTGGAGTGGGGGGGTGCCCTGGTGGGTTGTGCTCACTCAGGGGCCCCCCTTCGGTGGAGCTTGGCTCCAGTATTTTTTTATTCTGAAATAAATCTCTAAAAAATTTCGTTTCATTCCGAGAACTTTTATTTCTGCACAAAAACAACACCATGGAAGTTCTACTGAAAACAACGTCAGTCCGGTTAGTTTCATTCAAATCATGCAAATTAGAATCCAAAACAAGAGGAAAAGCGTTAGGAAAAGTAGATACGACAGAGACGTATCAACTCCCCCAAGCTTAAACCTTTGCTTGTCCTCAAGCAATTCAGTTGACAAACTGAAAGTGAAAAAGAAAAACTTTTACGAACTCTTTTGCTCTTGTTTACATAAATAAGCTTACGTAGCACCCAGGTTTTTAGCAAAGATCATGACTAACCATGTCAACAACAACTCTTAAAAATTATATTAACTCATATCAATAACATAAGCAACTAGAGAGCAATAATAAGATATCTCAAATGGCAACATTTTGTCAAAACAACCATGATATGATATGACAACAATGGTATCTTGCTAGCCCTTTCTGAGACCGCAAAACATAAACGCAGAGCACCTCGAAAGTTCAAGCAGCGACTAAACATTGTAATTCATGGTAGAAAAGATCCTGTCATGCTAACACCCAACATTAACTACACACAATGCATGAGGATGACAATAGTGCTCTCAGATCTGGCGCTTGTTTGAGAAGGTGATGACTCAACATAAAAGTAAATAGATAGTCCCTTCGCAGAGGGAAGCAGTGATTTGCAGCGGTGCCAGAGCTCGAAGCTTAAATCAGAGATAAATGAAATTTTGGGAAATGCATCCTTTCTGTTTACGTCACAACCGAAAGTTATCAATATCTTCCATGCTAAACACATTAGTAGTAGTTCCCAAGCGATAAAGTAAAGGTTTTACTCCGTAGGAGTTTTGTTTGATTATTTGTAATTTTTTCTTTTTGATTTCGGGACTGGGAATCCCTTTTACTGCCCTTCTCGTGCAAGGACAAGTGAATAAACACTCGTCATGAGAATAATCCGCTTAGCATGGAAGATACCGACTACCCCCTGTCGCTCTGTGAACAATCCAGGCACACAAAAATAGATGTTCATTTGAAAATTAGAGGTGGCACATGCAAATTTACTTAGAACGGTGGGGTAATACCGCAGATAGGTAGATATGGTGGACTCATCTGGAATAACTTTGGTTTAAGGATTTGATGCACAAGCAGTATTTCCGCTTAGTACAGGTGAAAGCTAGCAAATAGGTCAGGAAGCGGCCAGCTAGAGAGCGAAAACGGCCATGAACATTCATTATGCGTAATAAACATTGAATACTAGCATGAGTAGGATATGGACACCATGAACATAAATATCATAGAGGCTATGTTGGTTTTGATTCAACTACATGCACGAACATGAGCCAAGTCAAGCCACTTGAAACATTCAGAGGAGGGTACATCATCATACCACATCACGATCATTTTGATGCATGTTGATATGCAAGATAAATCATTATCCACTCCTAACTACTTAAGCATGGCATGAGAAACTATAATCTCTAATTAACATTGCAAACATGTTTGATCATAATATGCCAAATCATGGATACTAGGTTAAACATATTTACAAAAACAGAACAAGTTGAGTTCATACCCGTTTCTCTTTGCCTCATCCAGTTCATCAAATATCGACATTATTGCCTTTCACTTGCACGACCGAATGATATAAGAAAAATAATAGTGCAATAGTGCCGTGGACTAAGCTCGAATCTGCAAACATTTTATTCAAAAAGGAGAAGACAAGGCAAGTTGGGCTCTTTGTTAGATAAATGATAGTGCACATGAGAGCCTCTCAACATTTTCATCGTGGTCTTCTCCTTGGTAAGACTCAAAAACCAGAAAAGAAATTCAGAGAAGCACACTGAAATATTTTTGAATTTTTTATTTTTTCTTGAAGAAGATAAAATAAAGAAAGAAAACAAAAACGAGAAAACTATTTACACGGGAAAGCTCCCAACAAACAAAGAAAAGAATCAAGAAATCTTTTTGGGTTTTCTTTTAATACTACAACTAATTAAACCAGAAAGAAAAACAAAAAAGAAACAAGAAATATCTTTTGGTATTTTTTCTCAATGTTTTCCAAACACACAAAAAGAAAGCGAGAAAAATAAATCTAGCATGGATAATACAATGAAAAAGTTTGAACACCGACAACTAGAATGAAATATGTGAACATGAATATAATGTCGGTAGAAACACGTACTCCCCAACCTTAGGCTTTAGGCCTAGCTTGGCAATCACCATCCGTAGTACCATCCGGTCCCATGTCATAGTGCTGTGGCGGCGGCACCTGAGCGTCCCACTCCTGAGGCTCCTCCTCTGCAGCTGCCTGGGTGTTCCGGTAGGCAATGATATCTTCTCGCATGATCCTGTATCCGCCCCTAGCAATAAAATCAAACAAAGCAGGTGCAGGCAACGGAATAATATCACGGGTATCCGTGCTAAAAAACCAGGTTATATGGAGAATTATTAATAGAGTTATCAATATCAATGAAATGATGATCCTTCATCGCATGATGATCTAAATAAACCTTGGGTAGGCAATGATCATGTTGATGTATCTGAAAGTGACTAGCTAAACGAGTAGCATAAGTGCCGCCATGAATTTTACCCTGGGTCCCGTTAAGGTGTAAACAACGTGCAATAATAGCCCCTAGGCTCAAGGTTCTATCATCGTATAATGCACGGCGTAAGACAACGAAATCAAGGGCACTAAGTGCACCAACCTTCTCTCTAGCAAGTAAACACTTCGCAACGAATAGAGCAAAATAATGCACATAAGGTAATTGCAAGCTAGTGGCAGTGACACCCGATACCTCTCTCTCATCTCCCACTGACAAAGTATGATAAAAGTCCTCAAACTCTGCGGTTCTAGGTTCTCTTATTTCCCTGTCAGAAGGAATCAAGCATATGTCACAAAAGTCAGTGAGTGGTATCTGACGTGTTTCAGAATATAAGTTAAACGGCACCTCAGGGGGGTTATTCCTACTTAGAAAACCAAAATTTTGCACAAAGGAATTTGTAAGGAGATGGTACTGTTAACACTCAGCTGCGATGAAGACGGTTAGCCCGGCATTTGCAGCGAATTGTGCGAACTCTTGATGAATCCCGTTCCCTACCATGAAGGGATTATGCGGCCATTCGCACGGCCGCACTTCTGCCCTTCTCCGAGTGTGGAGGTCATTGTCCGATGATTCCCCAGTGATCCCCTTGGCATTCTTCTTGGAGGCAAACTTCCTAAAGAAACTCATCTTATTCCTATAGATAAAAATATGAAAATTTTAGTCCACAAAATTTTGTCAACAAAACTTTACAAGATTGACAACAACTACTCATAAGCATGCATAGAGGCCATATTGAGCATTCAAACTACTTAGAACTCTAAGAATTCAACATGCAAGCTCATCTACAGTAGCACCAAGAGTAGCTAATTATTCAAAATACAACCCACTAAAACAAAAACTAATTAGAGCAATGGAGGAGTCACATACCAAGTAGCAATCCCCCAAAACAGTTTTGGAAATGGAGCTTCGAGCAAAGAGATCGAAATCAGCGGGTTTGACAGCAAGAACACGAGAGAGAGAGCAATGGTGATTTTTTTCTGGAGGTAGGAGATGGAATGGGCTAAAGAGATAAGTGAGGGGGCGACATGGGAACCACAACCCACCAGGACGTGCCTGGGGCTGCTGGCACGCCCAGTTGGGTTGTGCCCACCTGGTGCACCCCCCTCTGATGTTATTTGCACTAAAAATTCAGAAATAATCAGAAAAAATCGTGTTAAATTTTTAGGGCATTCTGAGCACTTTTATTTTTGGGTCATTTTTTATTGCAAGGGAAAAACATAAAACAGACAATCATGGCATTTTTATTTTATTTAACTAGTTAAAACAGAAAATAAAAGATAAAGACAGAGAATTGTGCTCACTAGATTCATCAACTCCATACCTATCAAAAATGATCCATTAATAAGGTTGATCAGGTCTTATTAACAATCACTTTCAATTGGCATAAAACCGAAGAACTTTCATAAAACACTAAGTTACCTCAACAAGAATATGCACATCCCCAACAATAAGTATTTCATATTTCTTTTTGGCAGTAGATAGAGGGATTTGAAAACTTCCAATAGTTAGTGTCGGAGAATTTTCAATAACATTAATACCATTCACTTGAATTGTTTCTTCGGAAAGTGCACCGTATGCTCATTGCCATTGATATGAAAAGTGACCTTGCTTTTATTGCAATCAATAACAGTACCTGCAGTATTCAAAAAGGGTCTACCAAGGATAATCGACATGTTGTCGTCCTCGGGCATCTCAAGTATAACAAAGTCAGTTAAGATTGTAACGTTTGCAACAACAACGGGCACATCCTCATAAATACCGATAGGTATGGCAGTTGATTTGTCAGCCATTTGCGAAGTTATTTTGGTAGGTGTGAGTTTATTCAAATCAAGTCTTTTATATAAAGAGAAAAGCATAACACTAACACCAGCACCTAAATTACAGAAAGCAGTTTTGACATAGTTTCTTTTGATGGAGCAAGGTATAGCTGGTATTCCCGGATCTCCAAGGTTTTTAGGTACTCCATCTTTAAAAGAATAGTTAGCAAGAATGATGGAGATTTCAGCTTCCGGTATCTTTCTTTTCATAGTGATGATGTCTTTCATGTACTTTGCATAAGGAGCCATCTTTAAAATATCAGTCAAACGAGTGCGCAAAAAGACTGGCCTAAGCATTTCAGGAAAGCGTTCAAATTCTTCATCATATTTTTTTTAGTTGACTTAGGTGGAAAGGACATGGGTTTTTGTACCCATGGTTCTGTTTCTTTACCATGTTTCCTAGCAACAAAGTCTTTTTTATCATACCTTTTATTTTTAGTTTACGGGTTGTCAAGATCAACAGCAGGTTCTATCTCAACAACATTATCTGTTTGTTTATCATTGTTTGGTTGAGTGTCTTTATGAACATCATCATTATCATTTTCATTATTAGTAGATAAATGTTCATTACTAGATTGAGTTTCAGCATCAGAGACAGAGACATCATTATTATTTTTAGGAGGTTTCTCTATCTCAGGTTCACTAGAG
This sequence comes from Thinopyrum obtusiflorum, assembly GCA_036873465.1. NCBI lineage: Eukaryota > Viridiplantae > Streptophyta > Magnoliopsida > Poales > Poaceae > Thinopyrum > Thinopyrum obtusiflorum. The sequence goes on from JAAAWM010011512.1 coordinate 63,245, forward strand.
GTATGCAAAGTCTTCTTTTTCTTTCTAGAAGGATAAGGTGCACTTGTTTTAAGTCTTTATGAATCTTGTTCAATTCTTTTAGGGTGTCCCTCAGGATAAAGTGGTTCCTGAGTCATTTTACCTCCTCTATTTGCTACTCTAACAGCAAAATCATTTATATTACTATTCATTTCATTTAGCAATTCTTTCCGAGATTGAGCAACTTGTTCTAACTGAGTTTGAACCATAGAGGCATGTTTTCCTACACCTCTAACATCATTGGAGATTCTAAATAATAAGTCACTCAAGCGAGCAATCATATCAGAGTTGTATTTCAATTGTTTCATGACATTGGCATTGAAATGATCTTGTTTTCTAAAGTGGTTATCAAACTCATAAAGGCATTGACTATGATGTTTATTGTAAGGGATATCACCTTCATCAAATTTCATTAAAGAATTTACCTCTACCACCTTTGGTGGTGGTGTGTCAAGTCCATGGATTTCTTCAATAGATGGTAAATTTTTAACATCCTCTGCTTTAATCATTTTTCCTTCATTCTTTTCTTTGCCTCTTGCATATCTTCAGGACTGAGAAATAAGATACCCCTCTTCTTCAGAATTGGTTTAGGTTTTGGCAGTGGTTCAGGAAGGTTCCAATCATCATAATTTTTCAATATATTATTCAATAATTCCTCAGCTTGTTCAATAGTTCGTTCCCTGAAAACACAACCAGTGCAACTATCTAGGAAATCCCTAGAAGCATCGGTTGGTCCATTATAGAAGATATAAAGTGTTTCATTTTTTTAAGTGGATGATCAGGCAAAGCATTAAGCAAATGGAGAAGCCTCCCCCAAGCTTGTGGGAGACTCTCTTCTTCAATTTGCACAAAGTTAAATATTTTCTGCAAGGCAGCTTGTTTCTTATGAGCAGGAAAATATTTTTCAGAGAAGTAATAAATAATATCTTGGGGACTACGCACACAACTAGTTGCAAGAGTATTGTACCAAGCTTTAGCATCACTCTTTAATGAGAACGGAAATAATTTGAGGATATAATAGTAGCGAATTTTCTCATCAGGAGCAAAAAGAGTGGCTATATCATACAGTTTAGTAAGATGTGCCACTACGGTTTCAGTTTCATAGCCATGGAAAGGGTAAGATTCTACTAAAGTAATTAACTCTGGGTCGACAGAGAATTCATAATCCTTATCCGTAACACAGATAGGTGAAGTAGCAAACTTAGGATCACATCTCATTCTAGCATTCAAAGATTTTTCTTTCAGTTTGCATAGTAATTTCTTAAGATAATCTCTATCATTGCAAGCAAGAAAGTTTCTAGTTGTCTCCTTATCCATAACATAACATTCGGGTACTTTAGCTAATTCATATCTAGGATGGCTAGATCTAATAGATGTTTCAAGATTTTCAGTTTCAAGTATTTCATCAGTTTCAACATTCTCAATTTCTCTAGCTCAAGCAAGTTGTTCATTAAGAAATTTACCCAGTGGCACAGACCTATCAACACTAGTAGAAAACAGGGTTTTGGTCACAGCTCAATATACACATTAGTCCTGATTGCATTACGAACCGGGACTAATGTGAGCATTAGTTCCGGTTCAAGCGGCTAAAGGCATTAGTCCCGGTTCAAATGAGACCTTTAGTCCCGGTTTGAGACACGAACCGGGACTAAAGGGTGCGATGCCCTTTAGTCCCAGTTCGTATCTCAAACCGGGACTAAAGGTCTAATCTTTAGTCCCGGTTTGAGACACGAACCGGGACTAAAGGGTGCGATGCCCTTTAGTCCCGGTGCATGCCTCAAACCAGGACTAATGGGGTTCGTGGCTCAAACTCTACCCCCCGGGGGGCCCCGTGTATCGCCATTTCAGTTTAAAAAAAAAGAAAATGATAAAAACTTCAAAAAATAAAATCCTTCGAGATGTAGTTATATTACTACATCTACTAGTTAGGAAAATTAAAAACTTAAATTTGGACATGTTTTGCAAAAAAGTGTTATGAAAAAGTAAAACGGCTATAACTTTTGCATACGATGTCGGAAAAAAAGTATAATATATTAAAATGTTCAGCACGAAAATCCGCATCCGATTTTGATGGCCGTAGGCCATTTTGCAACTTTTTAGAATCCTCAAATTCTAAAAGGAAAAAAGTTATGCTCAAATTTTAGTTTTTTTGAATTTTTTTAAATCTGGTCAAACTGTGGTCAAACTACTTATTCAAGAAGTATTAGTGTTACTAAATAATTATTCAAGAATATTAGTGTTACTAAATAATTATTTCAGTTTTTTTGAATTTTGGTCAAATCTGGTCAAATTGTGGTCAAACTATGGTCAAACTGCTTATTCAAGAAATATTAGTGTTACTAAATAATTATTGTTTTTTAGAATAATAGTTTCAAACTCAAACAGTGAAACGTGTGACTTCATGCTCAAGCTAAACTCTTGAGGGTTAATAGGATTGACATCTTACTATTGTCAGGAAAACAACAAGTGCAGACCTGGAAACTAGGGGAAATAGAACTCGGAAGTTAAGCGTGCTCAGGCTGGAGTAGTGACAGGATGGGTGACCGGCCGGGAAGTTAGACAATTTGGAATGATGAGGGGTGATTAGAGAATAGAGATTATAGAATAAATTGAGCAGTGATGAGGGGTGATTAGAGATTAAATTGTAAAATAATTCATAAATTTGAAAATAAAAAAAAATTAAAAAAATTACAAAAAAAAATCGTAAAATTTCCTTTAGTCCCGGTTGACTAAAGGTGGAGCTCCAGACAGCGGCCACGTGGAGGGCCTTTAGTCCCGGTTCGTAACAGAACCGGGACTAAAGGGGGGGCCTTTAGTCCCGACCCTTTAGTCCCGGTTCCAGAACCGGGACTAAAGGCCCTCTGGAACCGGGACTAAATGCCCGTTTTCTACTAGTGCAAGCAATGTACTAGCATCATCATAAGCATCATTCATAGAAGAAGTAGCATCAATAATAACTTGCGACATATCAGGATTAATGGCAGATTGTGGTGTTGCAAGCTTACTTATAACTAAAGGAGAATCAAGTGCAGAGTGTGATGGCAACTCCTTATCTTCCCTCGTTGTTGAGGGAAAGATCTTGGTTCTATCATCCTTCAGATTCTTCATAGTGATAAATAGATAATAATACCAAGTGACTCAACAAATATAGCTATGCTCCCCACAAGTATAGGGGGTCGCAACAGTTTTCGAGGGTAGAGTATTCAACCCAAATTTATAGATTCGACACAAGGGGAGCCAAAGAATATTTGCAACTATTAGCAACTAAGTTGTCAATTCAGCCACACCTGGAGATTAATTATCTGCAGCAAAGTGATTAGTAGAACAATAATATGATAGTTTTGATAGTAGTGGTAACAGCAATAGTAACGGTAAAAGTGATACCAATGATTTTGTAGTAGTTGTAGCAGTAACAGCAGCAGTAGTAACTTAGCAAAAGCAATATGTAGGAAATTTGTAGGCATTGGATCGGATGATTCGTTGGATGATATTTATCATATAACAGTCATAACCTAGGGCGATACAAAACTAGCTCCAGTTCATAAATATAATATAGGCATGTATTCCGTAAATAGTCATACGTGCTTATGGAAAAAACTTGTATGACATCTTTTGCCCTACCTTCCCGTGGCAGCGGGGTCCATAAGGAAACTAAGGGATATTAAGGCATCCTTTTAATAGAGAACCGGAACAAAGCACTAACACATAGTGAATACATGGACTCCTCAAACTACGGTCATCACCGGAAAGTATCCCGAATACTGTCACTCCGGGGTTTACGGATCACAACACATAGTAGGTGAATATGACTTGCAAGATCAGATCTAGTACATAGATATAATGATGAAAACATAAACGGTTCAGATCTGAGTTCATGGCACACGGGCCCAAAGTGTCAAGCATTACGCATGGCAAAGTCATAACAACATCAATCTCAGAACATAATGGACACTAGGGATCAAGCCCTAACAAAACTAACTCGATTACATGATGAATCTCATCCAACTCCTCATCGACCAGCGAGCCTACGAAGGAATTACACACTCCCGCTGGGGAGCATCATGGAATTGGTGATGAAGGAGGGTTGGTGATGACGAAGATCAAAGATCCCCTCTCCGGAGCCCCAAACGGACTCCAGATCTGTCCTCCCGATGAAGAACAGGAGGTGGCGGCGGCTCCGTATCGCGAAACAAGGTAATTCTTTCTCCCTTATTTTTTTCTCCCAATTTAGGTATTTACGGAGTCGGAACCAGGGTCAGCGGGGCCACCAGTTTTGCACAACCCACCTGGGCGCGCCTGGAGGGGGGGCGCCCTGGTGGGTTGTGCTCACCCAGGGGCCCCCCTCCGGTGGATTTTGGCTCCAGTATTTTTCTTTTATTCTGAAATAAATCTACAAAAAGTTTTGTTCCATTCCGAAAATTTTATTTTTGCACAAAAACAACACCATGGTAGTTCTGCTGAAAACAACGTCAGTCCGGGTTAGTTTTATTCAAATCATGCAAATTAGAGTTCAAAACAAGAGGAAAAGTGTTAGCAAAAGTAGATACGACGGAGACGTATCAGCGCACTCTACACAGCTGCTTGCGCACTCTCAGCGGCTGCTCTAGTGCTCGCAGCGGCTGCTCTTGCGCTCTCGGAATATGCTTGAGCACTCTCAGAATATGACTGAGCGCTCTCGGTGGCTGCGCGAGCACTCTCGACATTGGCGAGCATGATCTCGGTGTACTGAGCCACCCTCGTGACGATGTCTACGGCAGTAGGAATCCCGTCTATGGGTGTAGGAGCCCTAACGAGGCCTCTTGGCTTCTTCATCTAACTCGCATTAAACAATTTGTCATTTAGATATAACATTTAAAAAAACAGAATGACATTTTATAGAATTTAGACATATTGAGTGCCAGAAATTAAGCGAAACGGAACTTAATCCATGCTTCGCAAAAACATTGGCACTCACACTATGAATACACCTGCATCTATATGTAGTACTTTTGGTATAGCACACTCAATCAATTTTAAGACATTCACTTATGAAGATTCAATGATTCATCACACAACAAATTTTAGCTACACTAATAAAATCTTGTACTAGATTTTTATCCATATGTTGTATATTTTAACTACACTAATAGAGAGAGAGAGAGAGAGAGAGAGAGAGAGAGAGAGAGAGAGAGAGAGAGAAACCCATACCACAAGTAACCATTGACAGAGAGGAGGGAGGTGTGCTTACGGGGCCGGAGTCGCAAGGGTGGCTGTACGAGGCGGAGGTCGATGGCGGGCGGCGAGTTCGACGAAGACAAGCACAACGTTGGATGTGGAGGAAAGCACTGGCGACGGTCACGGGGAAGTAGTTCAAGGTAGCGTTGCACAGCGACGCCGACGAACTTTGAAGCGGGGACGCACAGCGCGGGCGGAACGCGACCTCGCCAGTGGCGACGGACAACGCCACGACGTTGGCGGCGGCGAGAGAGGAGGAGAGAAAGGGTTTGGGTGTAGAATGAGATTCAAGTGGCACGGGGGGTAGGTAATGTCTCGTAGAGCAGTGACCAGGGCCAGCCCTATGTTCTGGAGGGCCCTTGGCCGAACTCAACAACATGGGCCCCTAATACTTGTGCATGTTCGGCAATCTGCTAGCTCTGAGGAATCCAACTATCTGCGGAGCATCTGTTTGTCCGGTCGGTGATTTTTAACTGCAGCTCCGCTTGCTCCGGGAGTGGAGTCGTTGAGCGGAGGGGCTTCGAACATGCCCTATATGTATATGTATGTGTTATATATAAAAGATAATAACATTAAACTGACATGTTTACCTCAAAAACCAAATTCTAGTGACTCCTTCGAATTGATAGATTCCTTTCCTTTCCTTTTCTCCCTTTAGCGGCACCCGACAAATGCTTCGGAGGAAACATTGTAAGACTAATCAAATTTAAGTTCTTTTATTTGCAGGTCCTTACTGCAGTAGCATATTCACATGATAAATCTTGAGGGCTGTGACCATTGAACTCTGAGGCACTCCTTGTGCATATATACACATACCATCCATCTCACTCCGTCCATGCCTAGCCTGGGATCCATCATTTTTCTGACTCACGGCAAACTAACACAGAAAACTCTTGGGGAACACTTATGGTCGCTCATGGAGAGACTTAGCATTTGTACTAGGAGCTTAGAAGTGGGATGCACCAGAAATACCAGCTGCACTTTAAAGGAAATAGTTTCAAGAGAAAAAGGAAATGATTGCAGAAAATGGGAAAGATCTGGTGGGGAAACAAGATGGTCCAGAGTGGCGGAGTGGGTGGGACATCCTATAGATGGTGAAACGCATAGGGTGTGTTTCATTTGAGAACAAAGTGGAAAGGAATGAAATGGGTACATTCCACTGGAATTACTTATTTTCGTTCTTTTGCTTAGTTGGGGCAATTAGATCGAGGTGGATTCTTGCATCTTTGTGTTTGGTTGGGGATAGAATGGTTTTGGTTCAACTCACCTCTTTTTATAGGAATGGTGAGATTACTTGCCAAATATCCATACATAAACTTGTTGACATTATTGTAGCTCTTTGCATTTTTACACATGATAGAGCAGTAACATATATTGCAAAAATCTATCATAATACAAACTATAAAGTTATATGCATGTGAAGAGACAAAGCTATAACCTGAAATTAGTTTTGATTTAGATCTAGACATTAGACATGTTGAACTTAAGCCGTGCATCATGTAATCAAGCATGTCTTGAGAAGTCGTGCATCTATACTGCTCATGTGTTGCACTGCACGCTCTCAACGTTCCTGAGCTGGATATCTATCTTTTCTCTAGCTAAATTAGTAATCTCTAGTGGGATGGCCATCTGCACAAGAGCAGAACCTGAAGAAGTCGAGAGCGCATGCAGCAGTGACTTTTAGAACCCTCATGAAAACTAACCTGACTGCACAGAACCAAGCAGTGGATCAAGAATCAGTGCAGGCAGGCTCTCTCTTAATTGATGTTATTAGCTATGTATAACTTGAGAGCATCAATCAAGTGACCAGCTCACAAATAATAACAGAATGGTCAAGAACTTAGTGAGTCTCTCCAAATCTATGCATTATCACAACATACAATAGATTTTAGACAGTTATAAGTCATGGGTATTGTAATTTGCTTTATGTATCATTAGGCATGTTTTTTTTTTATCTGTTTCAGTTTCAGAACCTGAAACCCCTGCTGGCTTGTGTCCTTTCCATGAATCATCACAGCAGCAGGGTAAGTAGTAAATGCAGTTAATTTACCCATCAGCTAGCTAGCTAGCTTATATACATGCCAAATTAATTAACCATGGCTATACGGAAGATAAGAGTATGATAGCTAATGTTTCAGGCTGATCAGGCAACAAGGAGAGTCCACATATTTTGCCATGTTGACAAATTCTGCCATGGACCTCATAGGATAAGCAAAATGGCACATTAATTGTTGACCACTGCAGCTTAAGCAGGCACCATACATATTCTGCCATGCATGTTGACAAATCACAAAGCATGCATAGCTAATAACCATGATATCTACTGCTCAGGCCAGCTGTGAGAAGTAGCTAGCATTAACTGTACCTACCGAGTATCAGGAAATTAACAAATTACAATAACTGACATATATTCAGATTGAGCTATCGTTTGAAACTATGGTGGAACACGTCATAGGAGATTACTTTATACTCAACAGACCAATCGAACGGCACATTACCAGCAAACTTTGCATGCTGTTCTGCTCTGCTCTTCATTTGACATGCTGCTCTTCTCTGCTCTTCACTTGACATGCTGCTCTGCTCTATCCCGCAGTGCATTCAGTTTGCGGAGCTGAAACAAACCCGTTGTTCCCTTCCTTCTAGACAATTACAATAATCCAGTGAAATTAAGAGCAACAGCTGCTGCCTAAATGAAACATCAGTAGACGATAATAATAACCCACATAAACCAACATAAACAGCACTAGCAGGTTCAGTGCTACATGCATGTAGTTAATTCCGGCAGGTCTCCTTCCTCTCCTTGAGTTAAGTTACGCATGGGTGGAGTCTAAATTATTGTAGGTCCTAGTTGACACTTGGCAGTCATATACATGTTTGTTGGTTGGTCACTGTACATAGCAAATCATCTGCGCGCACAACCTGAAGAAGCTTACATCATATGCAGCTAGCTGTTTAAGAACCTGAAGAAACTACTAACCTGACTGGTTTGTCACATATTATCAGCTCAGGGCACAATAACAGAACGGCCATGGAAAAAAGCTTCAATATTACTAATGCAGCTTCAAACTTCAGCACTGTTCGTTCATTATCACTTGTCTTGCACTGAACTGAACAAATGTGCAAGCTGTTTCAGAATTTAAACTTCAATTGCACCACACCACAAAAGTCAGGTTGGTCATCTATGATCCATTTGATGATGAATCCCATCTTGAATACCCCTCTATGCATTTCAAAGATATCAGTATTACAGTTGCATATTATATATGTGGTCAGAGCGCATATGAATTGTTGATGCAGTTTTAAAACCTGAAACCTGGCTGGATTGTTGGTCTTTCCTTGAATCGCGGAGAGCATCCAATTAACACCAGCCATGGCAACATTATAGTACATGCACAGAAAGAATATTAAGATGTGCGCTGAAAACAAGAGCAAAGAGAACACAAGTAGCTTCTTTCGATTGCACTTCACAGCAACAGCCAGGTTATATTCTTTAACGGAAAATCAACGCCGCAAGGGCGGGATACAATGACAAACAGAAGTGAACAAAAGAAAACTAGGAATGTTCAGCGGGAGGGAAACAACACCACAGCTACGTAGAAAACAGGGAGCAAGGCTACAATTTGTGCTCATGTGACTATCAATTTCCATGCATACAGATCCTTGGAGGATCCATGTACCCTCTTGCCTCCTTAATTTGTTACTCTTCCTCTCCTGGCAAACAAAATGAAACAGTGGTAAGCGCATGGTTAGACTCCAGCATTAGCGACTAAGATTGCAGGATATTAAATTATCTCAGAGTATTATGCAAAACCGGAACATAGTATATTGAACACATAAATTAACCATCTAATAGAACCTGTATATAAACTAAAATCCTGACCTGCAGTTTGCTTTTATCGGCCTTCTGGAAGCAAAATATCTGAAAATATCTCTTCCTGTGCAGCGACGCTAATTACTGAGTGTGTTGAAGCTTTGTCGGAATGCACTAGACCGATGATCTGAACAGATGATGGCTCCCCGGCGCAGCTGCAATTGTCCTGCAGCCTTAGTGCAGCCTCAAGATTCTGAAGCACATCACCCATTGATGGCCTATCTATGCTACGATCAGCAACACATTTCTTCGCTAGCTCTTAAAATATCCTGAAGCACTCAGGGGTGATCTCCTCCTTAATGCAGGGGTCAACAATCTCCTCGAGCACGCCTTTCTCTTGGCAAGATAGCGCCCAGTCACGCAAGCTCACTTGCTCGTCCGGGAGCTCAGTGTTTATCACAGGGCGCGCACACAGGATCTCAAACAACACAACCCCGAAGGAGTACACATCTGATTTTTTTGGTGAGACGCCGCAGCAAGAAGTACTCCGGATCAAAATATCCAAAGGAGCCTTTTACTGCAGTGCTCACATGCGCCTTGTCAGTGTCTGTACATGCCTTAGATAGACCAAAGTCAGAAACCTTCGCCATTAACTTATCATCCAGTAGGATGTTGGTGGTCTTAACATCACGGTGGATGATTCCTTTCTCCGTGCCAGTGTGGAGGTAATGCAGCCCTCGGGCTGCACCGATGCAAATATTAAGGCGCTGCTTCCACGACAGTGATGGGTTTCTGGTGCCGTACAGATGATCACGTAGTGTTCCATGAGGCATGTAGTCATAGACCAAAATCATCTCATTCTTGTCCTTGCAGTAGCCAATCAAAGATACAAGGTGGCCATGACGGAAATTGCACAACATCCCAATTTCAGTCTGGAACTCATGAAAGCCTTGCTGGGATCCCTGGTTGAGTCGCTTGATCGCCACCTTTATCCCTCCATCTATCTCGCCGCGGTAGACATTCCCGAAACCGCCTCTGCCGATGATAAGTGCTTCATCAAAACTATTGGTGGCAAGTTGAATTTCTGCTAATGAGAAGTGACGACTCTTCAGATGTCCATTTGGTCCACAGTCGGTCTTGTAACAACTCTTCGCTACCTTGTTCCATCTGTACATAACACATGTGCTAAAAAAGGTAATCAAAAGCACAGCAACAACACCACCGATGATGGTTGCTGGTATCTCGCCTTTGGATTTTCTTGTACTGCTAGATAGCCTAATAGGATCCATGTCAGGTTTTTGTGGAACAGGAGGATTGAGCCCAGCAAGATTTCGGCTGTAATCTTGTAGCTTGAAGACCTCAAGACCATTCAGTATTCCATCATAATATTGTGGTTTAGTTGAAATATCAGGGTAAAGTGCAATCCACATGTCCACTTGACCAAAACCACTAGCCATGATAAAATATTCCCTATATGTTGTTATACCGGTTCCTCCGCTCAACAAAATTACATCCATACCCTCCTGCGCTGTCTGGTTGTTGATGTAGATGTAGAATGACCTCTGGTTGACCTTGGTAAAAGTAGACTGAATCTCACAAAAATGGAACCTTAGGAGGTAGGTGAACCCAGCATCAACCGGCAAAATCCATGTAAGGTTGTAGTTGAGGTTGAACTGTGAAACTGGCCCCATCGAGCGAGCTGTACCATAGACATCAAGTGGCGATGTGTAATTTGGCACTGCGGGTGTATACATGATAGTCACATTAGGATCTTTGGAGTAGGTCACCCCATAGCCGGCACCATATATGTATGGGGAATCATCGTCCCATGAGCGGTAAAAGCCCGTGTCATCTTTTGGGGAAATGGCATGGCCCCCAACATTGAGCCGGTACATAGTCTGGAAGCCTTTGTTAGCGGCGAATGAGAATGGAGCTATGTAATCACAATAGACAAATGTTGTGTCGGTTGTTGTGAAGATGTTAGGTGTGGGCACAATCTCAATGCCATTGATAAATGCATATGAACCATTCAAAAATGTTGATGGGGAAAATGTGAGGTCCAAGCTGCGTGAAGAAACATTCAACGAGAACTCACGGACAAGATAGGCATAATTGTTTGCCTGGGCTGTTTGTGAAGCATTGAAGCCATTTAAGAGGACAAGATTTTCTGCCGTGACACCAAAAAAGGCATCGGAGACAGCATAGTTTCCATAAGCAACCGGGTAGAAGTAGAGGCGTAAGAACATGCGACCTGGGCTGACAGGGAAGGAATATGTTTAATTTGAAGAGAAGATGCGTGCAGTCATATAAGGGACCATGGATGGGAGGGAAGGATCTTGGTATGAAGCACTGGCTCCAACTCCTTCCACTGATGGTGCGAACTTGGAGCCGGTGTCCCCGTACCAAGTACGACCACCACTATCTACATCATCATATTGGCCTGATCCTCCGCAATTTAGGAGGATGAGGCTAGAGTCCATTGAGGCGTTATCATCCGCCAGGGTAAGTGACAAGAGGAGAGCTAGTAGTGTGAGGTTAGCTGGTAGGGTTGGGAAGGCCATCTTTGTGGTAGGTGTAGCAGGATCAAAAATATGAGGACCTGAATTTGCTACAGAATGTCTCTAGGAGCAGTTGCATGATGCAAGAACAATATGATTTTCTTGATTGGATTGGGAGCAAGAAGATGTCCTGAAAATTGGAGGATAGTGCTATTGTTTAGTGAAGAAGACACGCCTAGCTAGGGAGCTGTACAACCTGCAACTGCAGCAAAAACACAGTTGATAATTCAATAAACTGAACCATGGCAATATGAACAAGTGCTGAACGATGCAAGGCAGAACTAATACTAATAGTCGCAAGAACTTTAGCAAACTGAAGTCCTAATGGAGCTCTCTTTGTGTTCTTACTTTCTATGAACAGTAGTGCAAATAAATAAGCCAGTTAAGAAGTAGTAGTACATATTTGTGAAGGAAAAAATAACACCAAGAAGAGAAAAAAAATGCAGCGACCGTTCTAATGATGATTGTACATCTAGAAAATAGTCGGTGGACAAGTTGCCATTTATTTTCTGCCACTCGAAATCACACAGCCCCGTCGTGGATGGAAACAATAAACTTGGCCAAATTTGGCTACAAAACTAACGTATTGGAAGCCTCGAAAGATTCAAGCCCAAGTATACATATCCAACCTAATTAAGTAGGGTAAAGGAGGCAGGAAAAGAATGAGGATGATTCATTTCATGGTTACCTGAAAGAACAGGAAGGCCGAGCGGCTATGTATTGTGGTGGTTTCACGAAAGCTTATATATATATATATATATATGAGCACTGACCAGCCAGTTAGTCAGTCAAGGAGAGAGAGAGAGAGAGAAAGCGACGGCCAGGATAGAAAGCCATATGCATGCATGTTCTTTCCAGGCAGGCAGGTTCCGGCCGGTGGGAGCGGAAGGCAGGTACCCACAGCGTCGCCTCCCCGAGCGAGGCGACCGCGGCGGCCCCCTCTCCGAGCACCGTCACGACCCTCCCGGGGGGGGGGGGGGGGGGGGGGCTCCCCTTTGCCGCAGCCGTCGGAGGACATGGCCGGGAGTTGCCCGCGCGTGCTGTTCTGTGGCCGGCAGTGACGGCCCCCTTGCTTTCCTCGACACGGGCGCCCGGCTTGGACGGGCGAGCCTGGCGGTGGTGCGGCTTGGCCGACGGCGCTCTGGCGCGGCCCTGGATGGCGACGAGGCGGTGGCGGCTTCATGCGGGCAGTGCCCTGCAGGCCCAGATTTGGGCCCTTTGGGCCCGATCTGGGTCAAGGCAGGCCATTTAGGGCTGCGACGGGTCGCCTCCGGCTGATCTGGCGAGCACCTCGCGATGGGGGCGGCGGTTGCGACGCCGCTTCTGCTGCAGCACGACGGCGGGAGCTTCACGAGCCTGAGCTAGGCCCGGCCGGGCAATTGGCCTGGTGTGCTCCCACATGGCTGCGGTGCTGCTGGCCCCTGTCTACGGTTGCTTCGTCTTGGTCCGACCGTCCTCGCGGCGCTTGCCACGGTGAGACATCGATGGTGAGCTCAAGACTGTGTTGGCGCATGTTGGTCAGCGGTAAGCGCGGTGGAGCTGACGGTTGTTCCTGGGGTGTGGTTGTGTGGGGGTCGGGAGAAATCTCTGTCTGTTCGTGTGGTGACGCTTGTGGCGCCGCCTACCTTCTTGAAGGGCGTCGAGTGTACCCGTTGTAACATCCCCAGGTTACCTCACCCTAGTTAAGCTACTTAACTTGCCATGTCATAATGATCATCCTAAATAAATTGCATCTAGAAAATAACCCAACTCCAAATTCAAATTTAAAATAAAGACAAAATTAAAAGTTAACCAAACAATATGATAAAAATGTTCATCTTATTCTAAATAATTCTCGGAGCAAATTTCAAGTTGGAAGTGACATCTGAAAAATTCCCAAGTTGCCCTCGAGAATTAAAATAGAGCCAGCATCAAACTTTTATGCCATTTGGAATTAAAACCAAATACCAAGATTATTCAGATGGCCACCGAACTTTTTGTGCATCAAAGGCTTATTGCATACTATTTATCTACTAAGTTTGAAAATTAACCAGATTCATATAGTGCATTAGTAAAGTGCAAAACAGAGTTAGAAGAAATAACAGAAGAGAAAAACAAAAAGAAATGAGAGGACTTACTGTGCACTTACCTGGCCCGAAGCTACAGTGGCCCAGCTCATCTTCCTTACCTGCTTCCCCATCCGTGTCGCCTCACCTGTGGCCGAGAGCGCCGCGCCGGCAACCGTTCGCGACGGCGACAGGGGCAGGTAGCTGGGGATAAGGGCGACCGCAGGCCACTTCCCTGGACGCCCATCGCTCACTCTTTCCTCTCCCCTCGCTCTCTCTGCTCGATCCAGAGCTCCACCCGACGCAGCCATCGCCGGACCACCGTCGTGCACGAGCCCACCGGGCTCCTCGCACCGTCAGCTGATGTACAGGAGGAGCGCCGCCTTCGTCCACGTCACCTCCGCCTTTCAGATCGAGCCGGGGCGCCCGACATCGCCCGCATCGAGCCGCCTCCTTCCTCTGCATCTCCGGCACGGCTCCGGCGAACCCGAGCCCTCTGCTGCTCCTAATCCATAACCGGGCCTCCATGTGCCCTCTCGGTGAGCTCCTCGCCCTCTCCCCCTCTCCTCCGCTCTATTCGTGCCTCGTAGCCGCAGCTTTCCCCATGGCCGAGCCCGCCGCCGCACGGACTCATCACCGGCACGCTCTCGATGACCAGCTGGTCACGCGTCGGTGTCCGTTGCGCTCGTACGAGCGCGTAGATCACCTCGCCCCTTTAGCGTTAGCTATCGCCCGCTGCTGCGGCTGTCTCACATTCGTCCGAACGCCGGCGCCGCCCCTGCTCGTCTCCGGCGACGTTCCGGCCGCCCCCGGCACTAACCGACGGCGCCACCACGTGCGCAACGCCGGGCCGCGCTCGTAGGACCAAACCGCGGGCCCGGAGACCCCCTGTACAGCGTTTCCGCCCACCTCCGGCGAAAGCCGCCGCGGGAGAGGCTCGCCGGAGCTCTCTCCGGCACCACGCCGACGTGGCCCTGCCGGTGGGCCACCCTGAGACGCTGACAAGGGGCCCCACTGGACATTTGACCAAGTCAAACCTGCTGACTGGGCAGTGCCCAGTCACAGACAGGTGGAGCCCGGTTGGCTCCGTTGACCGGTTAGCTGGTCAGCGTTTGACCTGCTGATTCAGCTGCTGGGTTCCGCTGGTCAGCCCCTCTAGTCCACTCTGGGTGCACTGCACCGGGTGCACCCAGTAATTTTGATTGGATAATTTCAAATTCTTAATAAACCAGAAAGTCCATAATATAGTTTAAACTTCGGAAATTCGTAGAAATTCAACCGTAGCTTGGATTGAAAAATTTAAAACATGAAAGTTACTCAGAATTTCGAGACGAATCTGAATATGTTCTCCGTTTGTCTGTCACACACCACTAACTATCTGAACATGTAACCGTTCCCTCCGGTTCGTCTGGCTGACAGATGTCTGGAACCGGGAAAACTTTCCCGGTAAATTCCCGCTTCGTCTGCGATGTGTAGTACTGCGTTAGTTCACCCCTAACACCGCTTAGTGCCATGTCTTGCTTTGTGATTGCTTTTATTGCCGTGTATTTATATTGTTTCTTCTTCCCCCTTCTTCTCGGTAGACCCCGACGTGGGGGGGGGGGGGGGGGGGGGGGGGGGGGGGGGGGGGGGGGGGGGGGGGGGGGGGGGGGGGGGGGGGGGGGGGGGGGGGGGGGGGGGGGGGGGGGGGGGGGGGGGGGGGGGGGGGGGGGGGGGGGGGGTTTTTGTTTTTATTTGAAAGGGGGGTGGGTTTGGGGGTTTGTTTCTTCTTCCCCCTTCTTCTCGGTAGACCCCGACGTTGACGTAGCTCCCGAGGCCGACGCAGCTCCGGAGTACGACTACATCCCCGACGACACCACTGAAGACCTTGCCCTTGCCGCAGAGCAAACAGGCTAGCACCCCCATTTTGAGCATTCCGATATCGCCCATTCTCTTCTCTCTCATGCTTGCATTAGAATTGCTGCTGCTACTGCTTTACCTATTCTGATGCATAGCCTGTTTACTGTAACCTACTTGTTACCTACTGCTTATCCTAAACTGCTTAGTATAGGTTGGGTAGAGACCTTATGAGACCCCACTTATCCCGACTACCCCGCTGGAGAATCAGAAGACCCGATCATCAGGATCGAAGACCAGGACCCATCACCGCACATTACTTCCCCCTAGTTGCTCGACACCACTGGGTTACTATCGAGTTCCGAGGGTGATACCTCGTCAGCACTTACGATGATAACCTTGTGGGTTAGTTAATCGGTCGTGGTAAGCGAGGGTGATTCCTCCTACACCACCCCCGATAACGACGTCGTCGTGCAACACTTCAAGTGTGGACCTCGAGGGTGACTCCTCTTCCGTTCACCTTGACTTTATCATCAGGTGGAACTCCGTCGAGGGTGATACCTCAGGGTTCCCTTGGTGTTAGACACACAGTTACTATTGATGTTATGACTTGCACTGAAACATGTTACTAAAGACGGGTCGGCCCTGAGGGGTACCCGCGCGAGCTTAATTGCGAGTGATGAGGAATCCACTGGTAGAAAAAGGCCCATTTGTCCCGGTTCCAGAGGCCCATTTGTCCCGGTTCTGGAACCGGGACTAAAGGGTCGGGACTAAAGCCCAACACCTTTAGTCCCGGTTCGCTTACGAACCGGGACAGATGTGCCTCCACGTGGCCGCTGCGGCGAGCCTAGGCAGGAGGGCCTTTAGTCCCGGTTGGTAACACCAACCGGGACCAAAGAGCATCCACGTGTCAGCAGCTCAGGAGCTGGGGTTTTTGTTTTTATTTGAAAGGGGGGTGGGTTTGGGGGTTTTGTAGGGTTAATTTAGGGGTTTCATATATTGTGTTAGCTAGCTAATAGCTAGAGAGAAGTGTCCTCTCTTATCTCCGTGCTTGGTCGACGCTACGTACTATACGTATAGAGAGGACTCGACACGCTAGCTAGTAAGCAAATGAAGGAAACCATTAAGTACACAAGATCGTCATGAACATATACAAAGAGAAGTGATCGACCTAGCTCCTCCTTCTCCGAGAGATTGGTCGAACAACCAGTTTTCGTATATCTATCCGATGCTACTAGCTACATATATACAATATAAGATCCCTAACATCTGATGTCAAGTTCCACATGGTATTCTCCGGCTGGATTGATGACATGGTCAAGAAAGAATCGCGCCAATTCCTCTTGAATTGCCTTTATGCGATCTTGTGGTAGGAGTTGATCCCGCATCTGCCAAATCTAATTTGAAGAAGGGGGTCAATACATATATATGAATGAAACTCAACACAAATGATGGTAATAAAATAAAATTGTGAATATTATTGCTTACGCACTTCATATTGTTTTTCAGAGTAGCCCCGCTTAGAGGTCGTCGCGTTGTAAATGTACTCGCAAACGTAGTATCCACAAAAATTATTCCCGCCTTCCTGCCACAACCACTTTACGAGAAATAGAGGTCAATCAAACTGATAATCAAGCATTATAAATGGTATTGATGAAACTAGCTAGAATCAATGGGAGATGCGCGGAACTAGCTAGTAGTACTTACTTTCGGGTGTGTAAATCGCAGCTCCCCCGGCAGTCCCAGAGCTTCTGCGGTGAACACTTTCCAAACCCTGCGAGACAAAGAAAATAATTACTTGATATCAGGAAATGAACAAAGTTGCTGATATGGTGCGATAATGATCGATTGAACTTACTTCTGGAGCATTTCAGTCATGGCCGCATACTCCTTGGGATCTTTTCGTCTTGAGTCTAAGACGGTTACTAGTCCCTGCTCAAGCTTAATCTCTAGGAGAATAAAGTGGAAGCTGCTCACGCATGCAGAACTCATCAATTACATTACTATAACCTCGAGTAATAAGGGAAACCGAATATGCAGAAGACAGTAACACTCACTTGAAGTTGTAAGGAAAGAGTATTTTATCTTTGTTTTGATTTTTAAGCAACGATTGTAGCAAGTTGGCCTCGGTTTCTTTCACATTATATGTAACCGTCCATTCATCTATGAGATTTCTGTTAATGAACCCAATATCATAGATTTGTGCATTTCTGCATTCGACGATCTTCAATCTGCATAATATAGTGAGGATAATTATATATACATGCAATGAAAGAGCTGAGCTATATATAGAGACTTAATTACAGAAGTATAGTACTTACAGACAGTAGCAAGTGATGATTATTTTATCGAGGTCCTTTTGATTGAAAAACTGGAAGAACTCCTCAAATGGAACAGACAACAGATCAATTCCAACGAGGTCGTGCTCCTCTTTAACTCTCAGCGTCAAAATATCCTTCCCAGACTTGCAGGTGTCCATGTACCACTTATGGAATCTTCGCATCATCGTTGTTAGAGGAGGATCACCAGGTCTGACGAGAGGCTTCCCGTACTAGTATTTGTGTTCGTCCACCTCCATTGTATCAAAATGTGCATCGTCGGGCAGGTAATCACCAGGATTGGTACCGGGCAGCATCCCCGGCAGATTTGCGACGATATCGTTAGACACCTTGAGCAGGGGGCACGATTGGTTTGCCTGTTCGCCGAGCTGGGGAATTTTGTTCCCACTTCTTCATTCTTGTAACCTTTTGTCATTTGAAGTAGTTCCCGACCGGCGCGCTCTTTCCACTGCCTTTTTAAGAGCGCGGACATGGTTGTCATCCGGCGGAGGCGGTGGTGGTCGCTTCAGGTTCTTCAAAGTGCGCTTCAATTTCACCGGATCCATCTTCTCCTCCGGAGGTGGATTTTTCTTTGCAAAAAAGTCCCTCACTTGGGCTTCACAGATCTGCGCGTTTTTGTCGTCGGTCATCTCATATGGTAACTTCTCTAGAGGCGTGAGAGTCGGACCGAATATGTATTGCCTCCCGCCTCTGGCTGTACTGCTAGACGCCGGAGCAGCCGGAGCGGCTGCGGTTGTCTTCCTTCGTTGCTTACGAGGCGGAGAAGGAGACGGAGTGCTACGACGCGCCGGAGCAGCCGGAGCGGCGGTGGTTGTCTTCCGCTGTTGCTGACGAGGCGGAGAAGGAGGCGGGCTGCTCGGACGCGCCGGCGCAGGCGGAGAAGGAGGCGGAGTGCCGCCACGCGCCGAAGCAGCCAGAGAAGGAGGCGAAGTGCCCTGATCACTCGCCAGAGGAGGAGGCGGAGTGCCCTGACTCACCGGAGGAGGAGGCGGAGTCGTCCAGTTCGGAAGGTTGATGAGCTCCTTCCGCCATAGACATGGAGTCTTCAGAGCAAGACCCAGCTGAGTCTCCCCTTCACCGGTAGGGTGGTCAAGCTAGAGCTCCTCAAATCCCTCCATTATTTCATCGACCATCACAACAGCATAGCCTTGTGGAATCGGAAGGCAGTGAAAAGTTGCGCCGGGTTGAGGAGGTGCAACAGAGCCGACAGCCGCCTTGACTTTGAGGTGCTGCCATTGCGTCATAAGGTGGCAATCTTGAGCCTCCGTGATAGCATCCACGGGGTAGCTGGGAGCCGTGAAGTCAGGTTGCTGAAGGACCTCGGTGGAAGCCACACTGCTTCTCCGCTGAGATGGAGGGGTAGCTTCTGGGGTAGGTCCGGCAGGTCGCTGGCTCTAAACTAGTAGTGCTTGTTCCTCTAGCGCTCGTACCCTTGCATTCAGCGACTGCAGTTCAGTCTGCTCCACTTTCCTCCTCCTCTCCCGGGTTTTGTAACCGCCTACGCTGGGAAACCCAACCTTCCACGCAACGGAGCCTACTGTGCCTCGTGTTCGTCGTGGGTGCTCAGGATTCTCGAGGGCCTGTGTGAGCTCGTCGTTCTCTCTGTCGGGAACAAACGTCCCTTCCTGCGCTGCGGCGATATACTTCTGAAGCTTCTTGACGGGTATTTCAAGTTGCTCCTTCATCCAATGGCACTTCCCTGTTTCAGGGTCCAAGGTTCCCCCAACCCCGAAGAACCAAGTCCTTGAACGGTCTGGCCAGTTCAATGTCTCTGGTTCGACCCCTTTATCAAGCAGGTCCTTCTCAGCCTTGTCCCACAACGGCCAGGCTTTCAGGTAGCCACTTGACCCCGTGCGATGGTGATACTCCTTCTTTGCAGCATTTTTCTTGTTTGTCGCTGACATCTTCTTACTCTTCTCCGATGTCTTGTGGGCCACAAATGCGGTCCAGTGATCTCTTATCTTCTCAAATCGGCCGGTGAATTCTGGAGTCTTCCCTTTGTCGACAAACGTTGATTTCAACTCATTCTTCCACCTCCTGAATAGATCTGCCATCTTCTTAAGAGCATAAGCCTTGACCAATGGCTCTATAACTGGCTTATCTGGATCCTGCTCTGGCGGTAGGGTGAAATTTGCCTTCAGCACGGTCCAAAGATCATCTTTCTGTCTATCGTTGACAAAAGACACTAGAGGGTCTTCGCTCTTAGGCTTATTCCATTGGTCGATGCTGATCGGGATCATGTCCCTAACAAGAACCCCGCACTGAGCAGAAAATGCTTCCTTGGTCTGGCTGGGTTCAATCGGTTGGCGATCGCCCTTGATTGCTGTGATCGTGAACCTTTCATCCTGGCGCAACCTTTTCTTCGGGCCTCGTCTCGTTACCGAAGTTTGGCTCGATCCGGAGGGCTAGAAAAGAAGAAAGAAGAGAGTTAATATGTGTACATACCAAAACAATTAATGCATCAATTAGCTAGTCAGCACATGCTTAATTAATATATATATCTCGCCGGACTTTGCAACAGCTCCTTCCTCCGTTCGCTCATCGGAGCCATCATAATCATGTCCTTCCACCTCCATTGTTCGATCACCGGAGCCTGCTTCACCCTCTCCTTCCAGACCATCGGTGTCGTTGAGATACGACAAGATATCACCTCCGCCGAGGATTATGTCCCCAACAACTGTTCTGCTTCGATGTCTCGGTGCTCCATAGTTTCTGCAAATATTACAACATGGCAATTAATATACAAACATGACAGATGGATATATTAGTGCAAACGTAGACCTAGCTAGCTCGACGCTTCTACGGTTTGGGGTGGCCTCGACAACTCTTCTAGGGTTTGGGGTGGCCTAGGCAGCGCTTCTAGGGTTTGGGGTGGCCTCGACAACGCTTCTAGGGTTTGGGCCGGACCGCCTCTCTCATGAATGTCCGACGTCCGGACCGACAAGGGATTTA